>CAEFZX010005797.1:0-33288 GCA_903066825.1 Alfaro cultratus | reverse complement strand
TATATATATATAAAATTTATTTTATATCAACCATTCTTTTTATATCAAGTGGACAGCAGGGGGCAGCATAACGCTACTTTCTGAGGCAATGACGTTAGTGTTTGTGTGAGTTCAACTCTGGCAAGAAACTCATTGATGATTTAGAAAACCAACTAAGCTGTTATCAAACTGTAACACTATTCTTTTTAAAATTGATTTTTAAGATCTCAATACCTCTTTAAAAAATAATTTATCAATTAAGTGTGAAGCTATGGGTAATGAAGCAGTGGTACTAACCTCCATGGGCAGGCATGTAGGTGACCTGGTAGTTGTCCACTCGAGCTCTTGGAGTCAGCCAGTGTACGGTGGCTGATGTGTCGGTCACTCCGGAGAAGCGGATGCCCTTTGGTGAGCCCAGGTCTGGCAAAGACGGGACAGAAACGCACGAATGGGAGCAACAACAAGAAAAACAGAAGATTTAGTCAGTATGTTCTCTGGAGGCTGAGGAGTGTAATGTCTGAGGTGTTAATATCGACACGTTTGCAACAAACTGAAGCAGCAGAAAGGAGACAACACACAAATTCAGTGATTGTAGACTGTGCAGATCCTCCAAAGGAAGGCAAGTCATTTTACACAAATGGACCAAGAGAGAGTTCAACAGACAGACAAAGGGGACCTGGGAAGGTCTCGACTCACAGAGAGAGACCCTTGCAGTTAGCGGCGAGCCGCAGTATCTCGCATGACAGACCTGAAGAGATTAACTTGGCCTCATTTCATGGAACACACAAAAAGTGAAACATGCACCACGCAAACCCAAGAGTAAAGCCTTGCCCTCAGGGAGGACAGGGGACACAAGGACAGACAAGCCTTTTATGTGACACGGACAACCAATCACCCCCCAACAACCGTCACCGCCATCGGCTCCTTTAGAAAAGCGGGCAACAGCACAGGGGCCAGGTAGATAAAGACGACATTTGGGAAGACGAGGACACAGAACACACAATGGGAGGAGCAACTAAGTGTTCCTTTACACAACTAGTTAGAGCTGGTGTAGTAATAATCCAGATTAACAGCAGGTCTTAAGAATACAGACTGGGTCAGAGCTTTCCAAATCAGCATGAACGTCCCTTTCATATTGGGTCCTTTAAGGATTTAATCTTTCTCAGAATGTTTGTTATACGTACAGCAAAACACAAGTGAACTTTTAAAACAATTGGGTGCATACGTTAGAAATTAATATGGATTTTCCCACAATACACAGAGGTCAAAATTCATAGGTTTCCACTAATATTTGCATGAATTTTCTTTAAGTTGCAGAGAAGCAGTTTTATAATGATCAAAAGCGTCCTGACATGATTCTGTTTGGATATCTGACCAAGGCTTTTTCTGAGAAATGTTAGCGAGAAATGTTAGTCGTTGGTTTCCTGACACAGACCCGTATGCTAAGGCTCATTATTCTGTCAGAACATCTGAGTTCAGGTATCAGCATCTAGCTGCTGATACAAGGTGAAGTTGAGGAACTTAAAGGCAGTTCTTCATTAACACCAACAACATGAATTGCAGTTGTTTCAATCCTCTCAAGTATAAAAACTTCATCTTGACTC
This sequence comes from Alfaro cultratus, assembly GCA_903066825.1. Lineage (NCBI taxonomy): Eukaryota > Metazoa > Chordata > Actinopteri > Cyprinodontiformes > Poeciliidae > Alfaro > Alfaro cultratus. The sequence goes on along the minus strand of CAEFZX010005797.1, from coordinate 31,705 downwards.
CTTCAAACATGTGTTAATTCTTAACTTTTCTGGAAATAAAGTTTTCCTCGTGAATATATTCAGGAAGATGAACTTTTTAGTCCTCCTTAGAGTCAAGACTTATTTCTTAGGTATAAGAAATAAGTCTAAACACTAAGTGTTTAGTTTCGTTGAACTAAACACTTTGGGCAGCGATACTGGTGTTTGACACTTTTAGGGGTTCCAACATGGCAATGGTATCAAAAGCTGTTCAAAACTTGTTTTGAATCTTCAAGAAGGACCTTTGCCTCAATCCGATAAAAATATATATGCAGTATGTGGTGTTGTAGATTCTCAGTCATCCAGGACATGATAGTCCTGAAAGATTTAATTGACAACTGGCAACGTCCCTGACTAGCTTGAACACAAGGTGTCCAGTTGCCTTCAATCAAAACCCTCAAACTTATGAGCCAGGCTTAAAAGGTGGGCTGGTACTTAGCAACCAACAAGTGTAATTGAGCTCCACTATTTATGATAGTAGGACTGCTCAAGTGTTCAGTTAGAATTATGCCAGAACGTTATTGACTGCCCATAAAAACTGAAGTAGCTGTTTGTGTCAGTAATGTTGAAAAGTAAAAGCTTGTTCAAATGCTTCTTTAAAATCTTTAAATGTTAAATGTTCTAAGTGTAAGATTCTGTTCAGAAATATAATTAAAGACCAAAACAGCTTTCTGACCATAACGACATTGTTTTAAAAGAATAGCGGATCATTGTCAGTGCTGATTTATCGAACTGGCCAGGACTATTGTGCTCCAGCAATTATCTTAAGACTGCCAGTCGAAATGTCTGAATCAAACTAAAGAACCTCAGTCAGAAGCCTAAAAAGCTGAGTACTAGGTTAGTATACAAACAGACAACACTTGGTATTACGCTCAGTTATTAGAACACATTTCATGCTATCACAGAAAAAGCTAGGAGGACAAGACACCATTCCATATGAGAAACATGTTGACGAGAGACTTCCAGAGCTCCAGTATGTCAGCAGAGCTTCTTGCTTCCACCCGGTTACCTGTTCTCACCCCCTCGCTTACAGACTTGGAGCGTCTTCCCAAAATGAGCCCAAAGATCTCAACGGTGTACTCCGTGTCCTCTGTGAGATCGCTCATAGTGACATTTCTCTCCTCGCCGCCCAGCACCACCTCTTTTGGTTGGCCTGGGTCTTCGGCCTCGCTGAGCATCAGGACAAACGTGTCAAAGGCATCCTCCTCGGCCATCCAGGCCAGCACAAAACTCTCTGGAGTGATGCTGGAGACTTGTAGAGCCTGCACCTCCGGTTCAGTCTCTATGTGACATTTAGAAAGAGTCAGTTTTCCTTCCAGGTGTGTCTACTAAAAAGTGTAGTTGGATACATAAAGACGCTTTAAAACTGCAGGATGTAACTTTTATAAACAATATAATTTTTTTTACATATTTATTGAAACTGTCACTGTTGTGACATATGCCTTCTCCCAGTGCTAACTAGAAACAACCAATCAGAGCCAGGAGTCTTAGTGATGTCAATCATGCCCATTTAATCCCCTTTTCCTTTTGTCCTCTCTGCTATGATGAAGTTTCTTCTTGAATGAACCTGTGGTGAATGCTAAAGATAGTTAGAACGGCCACCAATAACAGTTTCCCCAGCAGCAAGTACATGAGGATGATTGACAGCGATAAGCCCCTCCTCCTGGCTCTGATTGGATGTTTTTGGTTGGGAGAGGGACATTTCTTCAGATGGCAATAGTAGCTTACAGATGAGGTGGAGGAGATTGACCTTTTCATGGATTTTCTGTCATATTATACTGTCATGAGATGGTGATAGTTTTAACATGTAAACATATATATATATTTTTTATAAAAGTTACATATTGCAGCTTTGAAGAAAGAAAGTGCATCAGCCTGGGTCCTCGCAGGGAAAGGAGAAAAGTTTTAGATGTAAATAGAAGAAGGAAGTTTAGAGCACATGATGTTTGTGGAGCAACACCATGTCAGGCATCTACCTAAAACATCTAACAAGGACGTAGTTCATCTAGAAGCATAGCTGGGGAAAAAACAGTCTGAATGACATGAGTGTTCATCTCTACAACACAGCCAAAAACATTGGCAGTCTTCAAAAAGCTGTGGACCATCCATTACAATAGAATGTATGACAAGTCAGAGAATTTTTATTTTATTTTTTTAATTTTATATATAGGATGAAACATTTCTAGACGTTTTGGTGGTTTGTTGTCATGGTGTCAGGGTTTTGCTGTGGAGACTCTTAACAGCAATAACACTACAGCTGCCTTGTTTCTTTAACACTTCAAATCTGCTAAGGATCCTCACTGCTGGGGACTCTGGTAATTTTTATGAATCGCATAATCACACATTCTTATTAAAAATTATAAAACCTAAAGATATTACTTAACTGGAGGATTTACATTATTATATGCTTAAATTTCACTCATGTGCCCAGAGCTGGAGGGCAGACAGATTATTCTTCTGCTTGCCAGAAGCTGGTGTTTGTGCTGCTGCTGCCTTCAGCTTCATAAATGAAACAATGAATGACATGTAGCTCTGGTCGGACTGCGTGGTCCGGTAAGTAGTTGTCGTGTTCTATGTCCCATCCGATCTGTGGTCCGGTAACAGCTGTTTAGGGTCCGGTCTTCAGTCGGGCATTGGGTCTATGGTTTCCCAATCAGTACCGGTGGCAGTAGCAATAGCTTTGTTATAATTCAAAAGAGATTCCAGCATTGCCTGTCTGATGTTTCTTCCAGCATCGTTCACTCTCTAGGCAGCGCCTGGGTTATATGCGCTTGTGGATAAAAATTGTTGGCACTGTATTTGATTTTAGCTTGCGAGGGTAATCTATTTGCTCCTTCATCAATCTTGCTTGTACAAATGACTTCTGGAGAGAAATGTTGAGAGCACAAACATAAGTTCTTCAGAAGTTGCGCTATTCTTTTTTTTTCCATTTGGGAAACGATGAAGACTCACTTCATTATTATTATTATTATTATTATTACTTTTTAAATTATAGCCAACAGCGGCGCAGTTTGGCATTGTCTAAGTTTGCACCAGTCAAATGCAATATGACTGGAATGTCCTCCTGTCTTTACTTTGTAGATTCCAGTACAGAACCGATCTAACCATGTCATCACAAAAATAAAAAATAAAAAAAACAGATATTATATGTTTTAAGTATTTGAATTTTTTACATACAACAAACAGCAATTTTTAAGTTAATAGAAAAATTACAACATATTTAAGCCAGTATGTTCAACTAGTCATGCATGCCTTCAAGGCCTTGAAATTGAGCCTCTGTCACTGAGAATCAGAAGATATAATGAGCTCAGCAGGTATGCAATTCCACCAGGTGTTTGCTAACTGCTGGTGGCTAGTCTTAAGGAACTAAGTTGGGGAAGTCAGAGGGTGGGCTGCTCTGTGAGGCGGAAGTTCAGAACAGTGAAAACTGCAGCTCTGAGGAGGAGCTGTGTCTTTGAAGGCGGAGCTAGGTCCACCCATTTGTTTTGCACAGCTGAATGGTTGCCATGGGAGATTGAAGGATTTCTCAAACATGTGCAAAAGTATCAAAGCAACACTCCAGGTATGTTTTTAATAGGCAAATAACATCACAACGCGACGTAAAGCTCAACAAAGCTGATTTTCCATAACACTGTCTCTCTACAGACTGCTGGATGAGCCATTAGTTTTGAAAACAACCATGGCAGTAACAACAGGAAAGCAGAAGTCTGTATCTGTCGGAGGAGAAAGTTGCTTTTTCAGAGGATGAGTCTGCCTCACCTTAATTAGCCAAAGAAACTTCTGGCAGCAGCAAGATGCATGCACAGACCGGACAGAGCTCTAAAAGCAGTCTGGGTAAAAGCAGATATCGGTGAGCTCAGGAAAGGCTCAATAAAGCCCAGCGCCACCGCTCATTAAAACACTGCTCCAAATGCAAGGGTCTCAGGGGTCCTTGAACTAGCCTGAAACCCCCTTTTTTCTTTGTGAGGGGGGAAAAGCGTGAGGCACTGCTTGTGAGAAGAAGTGGTGGAAATGAGAAGCATAGCCGACAAATCCCAGGGAGCTGTCACTCTTCATTAGCCGCCGAGCGGCTTTAACTGGTCAGTGGAAGAGAGGGAGGGCCGCATCCATCAGCTAACATGTGCTAGCTTGCTGATGGTTTCACCCTCCTCTACAACACCCCCCACCCGCCTCTCAGGACCTGAGGGAACACAATCCCTGCTCACAAAAAGGAGCCTGTTAATGGAGGAGGTATGCGCCAAAGCCGACTAACCTTCTGAAAAGGGGGTCTGCGAGCAGAACCTCAGCTCTGTCCCAGTCTCGCCTGATAACTTCAGAACAGCAGCTAGTGGTGGTATGAATCACAAGTGAGTGGAGCTCTGAACAAACCGCAGTTCTTTGTAGTTCAACCAGTCAGTCAATTACACATAACTCCCTCTATTTTACTCAAAGTTTCCCCCCACATCCCCCTCTGGGCCGAAGAGGTTCGTTTGCCTTTGGCGTCTTCCTCCTGCAGACTGACGACAAACCGCCGCGCATAATGTGATCAAATTAGTCCGAGGTCGCATTCACAACTTGGAATGTTTTATGGATTAAGTGATGCTAATGAAAAATGGTACGATGGCTTCACCCCATTGCCATTAGCATGCAGACAATGGGCCACGTTGAGCACATGCCATATTCCACATTGCCCCAGAAGCCCCTGGCACCGCAGCACAAGAGCCCAGGGGCAATGGCAGCATGAGAATGAGGAGCGGTCCAGGCTGGAGGGAAGTGGGGATGCATACAGAAGAGAGGCCTCACACAAAGTGACAAAAGAGCCACTGGGTTTTCTTTCCTCCGTCAGTACCCCCATCTTTCTTCCTGTTGACTGCTCTTCATCTGTAACATGCTCACTGATAATGCCGCAATTAATGTTGGCATTAAAAAAAAGTGTCAAAGGCTCCAGATCTGGTTATTTGGACCTTATAGAGTTCAAATGGTTTCATGGAAACAATACACAGAGCAGGAAACTGGGCTGCACGGCATGACTGGCAGAAGTTGATGTTGCAGCTCACAGTCCTTTCATTAAGTACGTCTTGTGGACAACAGCATGTTCGAAGCTAAAAATGACTATGATTAGTGTTGTGGGAGGGGAGGCCGGAGCACCTGTTGTGCTGGGCTAACAGGAACACTGATTTGATGTGTTTCTGGGCCGTTCACACAACAGCCTATGTGCTGTTTCAGGCTGGACTCGTACCAGCAGGCAGACAGGCGGCTTAAAGGTGGAGAAAACATGGATCCAAGGCTGGTCTCATGTAGACTGAAAGGGGTTTTGTGAGGGAGCTGCTGCAGAACATTAGCCCGTTTCACGATCCCCCCTGAATGAAAGGAAGGGGAATGTGTGTGATCGATGTCTGTGGAGGGATTTGGACCCTTCATGCTCTCTGAAAGCTTGGAGAAAGAATCACCGAAACTGTTGGGTAGTTTTACATCATTCTATAGAACTTTTTTTTTTACATTATTTTTTATGGAAAATATTTTGAGTTTTGAAAGAACCTGCATCTTTCTTTCAAGTGACGTGAATGTATTACTCAACGCGTAATACACATTAGAAGATGATGCATCATCAAAAAATATATAGAATGTCAAAAAACCTGAAAATTTATACCATATTTTATGACAAAAAAAAATGTTTTAAAAGTTTTAAAACTCACACAAACTTGAAAATTAATATAATTTTTTGGGGGGGTATTCCTTAATGAAAATATATCATGACTCATTTAAAAAAATAAAAATAAAAATAATCCCTCATTTCTACAATTAGACATTAGCAGAAAAAGAATTCCAATATAATTTCATAACACTAGTGAAAAGAACACTCAATACTCCAGCTGAAAATGTTTATGCTGGAATTATGCTTTCATGTTGAATCTTCTGTAATATTACCAACTACAATTTCCCCAAACTTTGTATTTGATTTCTAGTATTATGTCCCACTGCATAAGAGAGCGTCTACACTCCAAAAACACAAAATCTCACCAAATAATTTTGCTGTAGTTTTATAGTGACAAAGAAGTTTTTATTTATTTAGCACTTTTTTATCTATGTAAATAGCCCAAGAAGCTATTTATATAGCTTGTTCTTTTTTTTTTTTTTTGCACAAATTGTAGTTCAAATTGCAAATATCTTAGTACACTTGACACAAAACAGAAAAAAAACACATAGTAAGACTTTGTGTTTTTGCAGTGTCATTTTGAAAGACAGCAGGGAAAAGTGGCAGTAGGTTTCCTGAGTGCAGCAGGAAGTGAATGAAGCAGAGGACAGAGTGAGGCCCCAGTGCTGACTGCATCTGTACCTGTGATGGTGTCTGCAAACACAGGCTCTAAGCGCACCCCGGTGTGAACCCCGTACAGGGCGGCCTTGTACCAGGTGCCGGGGGAGAGGCCCGAGACGACGAGGCTGCGAGCGTCTGCGGGCGCCGTGTGGTTCTGCCACTCGGCCCCCGTCTCCGCGTCGGTAACCTCGACCAGAAAGGCGTCGAACGCCCCGTCGTCAGCAGACCAGGACAGGAGGAAGCTCTCCCACGACACGTCGCTGACGGTGACGTTGGTCACCGCCGGCTTCTCCTCCGCTGGCCGACGACAAACACATCGACATCATACGACACAAACACAAAATGTTAGCTGGAGTTGCAATGCTGTGGTGATCAGATTGCATCGCGACAGAACTGGACTACAGATAAAAACATTCAACTGAAAATCAAATTGCTTGCAGAACATGACTAAAACATACACAGCAATGCACATGTGAAATACACAAAACAAACAAAGCAGAACCTTTGCCAAACGTCACAGAGAGGTCAACAACGATGGCATCTCATTTGGATTTCAATTATTTTATTTTGCTCTCAGGATAATAAAGGAAAGCTTTTACTTTGTCTGCAGTCAAAGTATTCCTGGATTTCCACTACAAAGGCCAAAGGGACCAAACAGCCTCATTATCAGCAGCTGCCTTTAGCCGTCTCCTCTATATTACCATATAAGTGGGAAGACATAATGATAAAAGGCAGCGTGCAGACATGCTGATGCAGCTTGTGCCCATTAATGGCTGTGAATGAGCCATTAACATTTGAAGGTGCAGCGTAGCCCGCCTGGTGAGGCTGAAGTATGCCGTCCACTTCAACCCTATGGGGAGGCCAAGCACAGAGCCATGCACACATGCCGCGGCACGCCATGCAGCCTGGAATGGAAGCCTGTTCTATGTGCGAGGCGAGAGCTCAGAGAGCGGTCCAGAAAGAGAACAAAATCGACGGCACAGGTAAACATTACGGCAGCCATTACGGGCTGATCGCCGGAGATGGAGTGGTGGAGAAAGGGAATGTGATTGGATGTTAGGAGAGACGCTGATGATGGAGACATTTTGGTGAAAATTCCTCTAAATAATTCCACATTAAACCTTTCCTCCATCTTTCTAAAGGGGAAGTATCATATAAAATCTACTTTGTTCAGCTTCATAATGTTACATTTTTATTCTCTCATCAAAAAAAGTGTTGCCTTGACACTTCCATGCATGTTTGAGAAATCCTTCAGTCCTTCATTTAGCAACTGAAGTCAACATTATTTTACTGTGCTTCAAATTGGCACTGTGGCTGGAAAACACATAATACTGCCCCTTCAGTAAGTGTGTAATATTCATATTAGAATATTACACACAATAAGTTAGGGTTGTCTCAACAAGCTCATGCGGTTAACGAGTCCTGAAGTATGAAACGGTCCCCTCAGATATCTCCTCTATAGCTGATATCTTCCATTTCACACACAGGCTTGTCTGTGCAGGGACACACACCCTGACCCTTCCACCACTCACACACCGCCTGCTTTAAGGATTTATATAGCTTTTCTATATTTTATCACTTCAGAGCTACAAACTTCAGCGCATGGTTTTGGCATTTTAGGTGAGAAAACAACACAATGTAAAACTCCAGGTGTTTTGGGGGTTTATCTCTGACAGCTTTCTTTTGACATTCTTTGCTCAAACTCAGTTTGGACAGTGAATCTCTGAACATTCATTTCTCTGTCAACTCTACTCAAGTCTTTTTTTTCCCTTTTTCTCTTATTTTGATGATACCAGGACATGATCAGAGCTTGTGTTGATTTGTGGAGATTGAAACCGCTGGTCAGAGGAACAAAATGGCTCCAGAGAGACGGAGAGGAAATCTCTGCTGACTGCTGGTTGGTCCTTTTCAACATGACCACAATAATAATTCACAAAAAGACAAATAGGAATATTGTTATATGTAGAATGAACAAAGCTGTGTGCTGCTTCAACAAGACAATGGAAAGCCGCCCTGTGTGCTCATAATGAAGCCATGGCAGAGGAAGAAGCGGGTTCATGTAAGGACAGCGCCGTGGTTTCAGATGCGGCGCTCAGTAAAGATCGTGTGAAGAATCCAAAAACGGACCCCATGCTGCTGACTAACTGAAGGCAGGTTTACAGGAAGAATCCCACAGAATAACAAACTGAAACGCTTCAGGGTTTAATGTTCCCACTGACAAACCGGCTTGTGAATGTTGGGCAGACGAACATCAGCAGCATTAACTATAAACACAACTTAACCTCAATCTGCCTTCCTCTGCTGTTTCAAAGCAGGTACATTTGAAACTCAAATGTCTCAAACCGCAGATCATAAATGTCTGTTGCTGAAAACGAACCAAAAAGATATTTGGAGAGAAAATAGACTCATAATATCTGTGCGTATGGATTTGTAAAGTCTGTAAGCCTGTTTGTATGTAACTTTGGGAATTGTTGTGTGTAAAGTATGATTTGTAAATAGCAGAAAAAACACTTTGTGCGTGACCTCGGTAACTTTCAAATGTGTGTTTCAAATGCATGCACCAATATCGAGAAATTGTCAATATACCACAATTACAAGTGACAAAGACGAAGTCAACAATGTGCTAAATTCCCTTAGGATCATCAACATCACAGGAAAAATGTCTGACCTCCTTAAAAGTAAACCAATCACAGATTTCTTCCCTGTCAGCTCAGTGGAAACACTTTTGGGCTCAGGATTATGAAACCATTAGAGACTCGTGTTCACATGAAGGAACAAGTCAAAGCTGAGGGACCAGGACAGTTCTGGTGGAGTCAGCAGCCAGACCATCAAAGCAACCACGTGTTGTTTGTAAGCATAAATTTCTCAGGAGAGGAAATGCATTGTTGATCTGTAGATTTTACTTTTCATCTGTCCACAGTCATTACCATGCAGACTCATTTACCCGGTAAGATGAACTATTCTCTCCAAATGTTCTCCCTCCATGTTTCCCACAGTAAGTAGCTGCAGCTGCGACTCATTTTTTCACAGTGTCTAATGAACTACAGATTTTTTTATTATTATTTTGACTTCCTTTTCAGCCATCAGATGTGCTGCATTAGCTTAAAGGGACTTTTTATTGCCAAACATCATCTTATGTGAAATCTACCTGCAGGCAGATCTGTGTGGTGTAAGGGCCGTGACGGATGGTTCACCACATAAATAATGTTTTTACAGCTAAGTGAAGTTAAAACCTCATGTGTAAAACCTGAACTCTGTGGAAAGCCGACCTCTTCAGATGCTTTCATTTAATGCGGCTAGCTGCACAATATGAAATAGGTTGTTCTTATCAGTAGTAATGCTGGGCTGAAATGAAACAGCTGTAATTTTGGAATTTTGGTATTATTTTAAAATTATAATGTGTAGTAGTTTGTAAGTGGTGTTTCATCACTGTGATGAATTATAGGCAGCATGGGCTCACAACAAAGAACTCTGGGTTGGCTGCTGGCCCTTTAGACCTTCTGGACTTTTCTTCTCACTTCCTCATCTGGATAACTCACCAAATAAACTTTTAGCTTTTCAATTCACATTCTTTTGTAGTATTTCTGCTTTTGAGTGACCATTGTGTGTGTGTGTGTGTGTGTGTGTGCTTATTGATTCATATCTTCCTTATGTATCACTCTTCTTCAACCTTTGACTGATTCTGTCACATCCAGCTCATTTGTGACCACTTTCTCTATTTAATGCTTTGTTTGTTTTGTTGTTACATGTTTACTGATTTTGAAAATGACAACAAATTTAAAAACCATGAGCTGCACACTTGAGCACCATTGAAAGATAATTTTCAAAATTCTTCAACGTGTCCTTTAACAGTTTCATAAAACAAAACACATATCATATTAGCTTGAGTCCATCCTTTTTGTAATATACAGAAATGATTCAACTCATGCTGCGTTTTAAAAAGTTGGCCCATTTTGATGAGACATTTTTGTTCAACTTGGTAAAAATACAAAACAATGGCATATTTATATAAGCTTACTGTATGATCTTACCATTGCAGTTGTATTAGGGTTGGTTAAACCAATTCCTTCCTAATTTTTTTAGCTTTGTGTTCTTGTAGATTAAGATGAGATTTTAATAGTGCTGTAATGGCAGATAAGTCATATTTACTGATATTACTTCTCTACACTTTCATCACTATGGAAAAATGATCACAAGCCTGACATTGCTTCTTTGCGTCGATTAAACATCTCACAGTCCTGCAGTCACATGACCAAACCAATACCTCGTGGCCAAGCCCCTCCCATCCTGAAACACTAACGCCAACAGGATGGAAATAAACATTGCTTGTTAATATTGACTAAGATTTACTTAAGCAACTGATATTGATGATAACATAACATGTTGGGCATCCATAACAATAATAAACTGTTGGACACTGTGCGGAGTCTGGCGGTGTCGCTCTGACCCTGTGTGCGCTTTAACAATATGTTTTTTTTTGTGTCTGGTTTTGGAAATTAACAATCTGACGGGACAGCCCCCCCTACTCGTCCCCGCTGTCTGACCGTGACTTTTCCACGCTCCTCCTGAGTTTTGCGCTAAGACTGCAGGACAGTAATCATTCTGTATGTAAACTTCTGATTTTTAACATACCCAACCATAAAATTAGAACCAGAAAAACTGTGTGTTTTTTGTTGTTGTTGTTTTTCTTTTTGTTGAGGGGGTGGGGGGACTTTCTGAAGAACATCTTTCAGCCATGAAGCACATTTTATAGGCAGGTCACCTGAGAGACAGTCATTATCGAGTCCATCAAATTTCCAGTCTTAATCCTTGTCTGTGATTGTTCAGGTACTACTATAAACCCAACCCCCCACCCGTCTTCTGTCCGCCCGTGCCCTCCTGCAGAACCAGCATGATCTGTGTTGGTGGAGATGATATAAACCTCCCAGCTGTGGATTAGGCGGCTGCTGATTGTGAAGACAGCGATTTAGCAGGACTCCCAGCATGTGTCCCTTTATCAGACGGACCCACGGTTCATCGTGGTCAAATCGCACAAAACCCAGAGGGGAGCGAGGCTCAGGTCGCCAATTAACACATGAATGAGAAGCGAGCAGAGCTGCACACATGGCCGGGCCGTTTCCCACCAGCACACACACATTACCAGTCCGCTCTAAGGTTCCTCTGAGACTCCATCTTTGAAGCATGGGGGAAATATCTGCAGCTTAAAGGCAGATGCAAGGCTTGTGATATAGTGCATTACTGAAATGCTCACATAAATCCACTGGCTCACTTTTACCAACTGCAGCAGGCATGCAGCTTCTGATCCCGAAGAAGGAAACAAACAGAGCCGGTTCCATTTAACGATTTCTGCCTACAGCCACCAGCTTAACCGAGCACCAGGATCTACCTGTGGGATGTTTGCCTTGGCGGCACCCTAACCGCAGCACAAAATATACAATCACTTCATTTAGTTTTTCTTGTTTTAAGTAGAAACAAAAATGGGGGGAAAAGAAAGAAATATTTCCATATGCTATAAATGAGCCGTAGGAGAAGGAGACACAGTTACACTGAGAAATAACAATGAATGCAATTCATTGGCTTGGTTTGGCCACAGCTATGAAAAAGGGGGTTGGAGCATGGGGGATTATGAGAAGACCCCCTTCAACTCTTCACCATCAGCTAAAACCCTCCTGGAAACAGTGAGCTACAGTTACACTGTCGTATGTTTTAGCAAAACAAACCTCTCCATTCTTTCTGATGTTCCCTGAAATGTTGAAGAAAGATTAGTCTGTTTTGTGTTTTGTCTTCTCTTGATCCCCCAGCTCCGGCTCTCTGGGATTTAGATGGGAGATTCCGACATCCAGCTGGATTTGGCACATCATGGATTCAGAAACATCAGCTACAAGTCAGACTTCTTAAATAGCAGAGTCACACAATCTGCTTTTGGATTCTGGACCTTAAAGCAAAAAAACTGAAACAGTGCAGGTATCTGCTAACTACAAGCTAACTAAGTAACTAACTAACTGTCAGTCTGTCTGTCATCACATGGAGGCTGAAGGGGAAAAACAGAATGCATCGTTCGTCTTTCTGAAGCATTTAAGAAGGAAAAAATCATCCTGATGCTTTTTCAAAGCTGGTTCAAAGCTGTTGATCATGACCTGATGAAACCAGTAGGACCACCTCATCTGCAAAAAGCAGAGGTGAGATCCGAAGGCCACCAATACGGATCAACTCAGCACCTAGAATAAACATTATGAACAGAATCGGTGACAAAGGGCAACATGGCAAAGTCCAACTCTCACTGGAAACAAGCCAGGCTTACTGTTAGTATTGTAGAGCAGACTCTCATACACAGACCCAACAGCTCGTATTAAAGGGCCTGGTACCCATACTCACAGAATACCCTCACAGGGTTCCCTGAGATACTTGGTCCAACACCTTCTCCAAATCCACAAAGCATGTAGACCGACTGGGAGGACTCCCACAAACCTTCCAAGACCCTACTGACTGTGTACAGCTGGTCCAGGCTGTACTCCGGGATCTGAACCAGAACCACACTGCTATCCCTGAATCTGAGGTTCGACTATCTGAGGGACCCTCCTCTCCAGAACCCCTGAACAGATCTTACCAGGGAGCCATAGGAGTGTGATATCCCTGTAGCTGTGCTCCAGCTACAGGGAAATCTGGGGACCACCATCCCAGTCTGCCAGTCCAGGGGAACTGCCCCTCATGTCATTGCAATACTGCCAACACAACACCACAACATGCAGAGCCTTAAGGAAGGCTCTACGTCTCAAACATCAAGTAATTCAGTAATAAACGCAAAGAGTCTAACAACTGTGCTCTGTTGTTTTCCAACCAGGTACAGCAACTTATTTGGGAGAAAGCTGTTGGATGTGCTGACCTGTGGCAGCTGAGACAGTGGTGGGCGCGCTGCTCCTGCGGCCCCTCTCGGCGGTGACGCTGACAGTGTACATCATGCCGGGGTTCAGGCCCCGCAGGGTGTGAGACTCTGAGCTGCTGGGGACCGAGTCTTCAGCCCTCTGACCGTCAGCCGACACGTAGACCAGCCGGTAGGAGTCAAGCTTGGCCAGTGGCCGCTTCCACTCCAGCATCATGGTGGTCTCTGACACCTCTGCTACAGTCAGGTCTCTGGGGGCGTCCAGGGCTGATTGAAGAGAAGAAGATCAGCTTGGAAAACTAATACAAATAAAGCTAACAGATTTGTTCTCTGACACATAAATCTATCAGAAATATTTTTTGCTAACTCCCTAAACTCTTCAGACGAACCTACAGGAAAGTCTTTCCAGCATTTCAGGCATGCAGACATAAAAAACGCAGAACTTCAAAGATATTCTGACAGCAAAGACTTCATCTGGTTTTCAGAACTGCTCACAGTTGCAATGGATTTATCCAGATGTTGCACCAGTTCAAAACCTAGTTACAATGTCTGTGTTGTTCTGCTGTCTTGGGGTTGTGATTTTATCTACCTATGGTGATAAATCCAGATGCAAAGCCATCTGGGGATTCCAAGTTAACACCTGTTAATATGAACAGTTTTGGGTTAACATGTAAATCCTTCCATTGTCCAATCAAGGTTGTGAAGTTTTTGTCTTTGCAGATGGAGCACAATACATCACCTGGAGTTCTATCACCACCAGGATGTTCTAGATGTTCTCCAAACTGAACTCAGTGATCAGAGGCAACTGTGGCTCTGCTACTAAATGACATCTTTAGACCAAAACTGGCTACATGTTAGACCAGGAGTCTGCAGCCTGCGGCTCTTTGGACCTTCCACATTATCTCTTAATACCTCTGGCTTCAAATCATAAAGAATCAACTGTTCATACAGTTAATAACAAATGGTAGTTTTAGCAGTTTTCATGGGATAAACTGATTATGAATTACACTAAAATACTAGTGATATTGTTTTAGATCTGTTTTTTTGTTATTTAGTGGAAAACCATGTTTTTTCATTTTCCATAAATTTCAACATACCAAATAAAGTTACTTTTCCATCCTCGTTTCTGAAAAAGTGAAATGTTTCTCTTTATTTTAGAACCTAAAAAGAGATATAAAATGTGGTCCTTTAACAATGACGATTCTGATATTTATCAAAAAATATAGTATATAATTTATTTTAAATAATATATTTTTATAATATATATCTATATTTTTAAAGGTCATGCACATTTGTAGCTCTGAACAAGTTCAGTCAGTTTTAAAGTTCCTCACTAACATTTAATAGTACTTTAGATCTGTTGTGTTCATCAGTTTAGTTGATTTTCACTAAGATTCTGTTTTTCATTGACTATTTGTATCATGAACCTTTTTGTTGTTTCATTTTATTAAGCAGACCTTGGGTCGGGGTGTTAAATATGCTTTTATAGACGTACTAATGAGAGAAAGTTAATATTTCTTCATAAAAAGCAGGCAGACACTGCTGGCTGCAGCTGAAACATGGGAGTGAGTGTTGATTATTGAAGGTGTCGGTGGAAACATCTGACCTGTGACTGCGTTGGTGGTGGTGGGCAGACTTTCCCGCTCATCTGTCACCGCGGTTACTCCCATCCCGTACTCCGTCCCCGGTCTCAGGCCTGCAGAACACCAGGAACATGCAAACTGTGAAAAAGCCCCTCTCCTGTTTTGTTGAGGTGTCAACAAATGAACTGAGGGAGTGTCTATAGTCAAGTGGCCAGCTGTTGCAGCTAATGGCTGCGGGGCCACAAAAACGCTCTCTTGTGGCTTGATTGCACAATAGATTGGCGCCTAATTGCGTTTCATGGTATGCTTGTGTTCACTGTGGAACATCGGTGTTGTATTTGCATTGATGGATCTATAGAGCCCTTGTTGCAGAGCAGGAACACTTGCTGCAGTGATGCAGCGGGCTCTGGGGGCTGTTTGGTCTTTACAATCAGCTCCTCTCTCACACTGATCGCTCCTAATTCCTTTATTAACTCCCACAGAGGTCACGGCGCGCAGGGCTTTCCTGCATGAAATTACACCTAAAGCCCAGGAAGCTCATTATCAATAAAATCACGAGCGTGAAGGCAATTACAGATAATAAGTGTGTGAAAGGACTGCTGAGGTGTGTGTGGACACAAGGGGGTTGGGGGTGGGTGTCAGCTGAATGGACACAGTGCTGTATTTTCATTGGACGGGCCGTCCAAGGACAAAGAAGTGGGTCAAACAAAGACTCAACTGGTTTATTTTAGAAGCTTTTTTTAAAAAAAAAATTCTTCTAGTGTTGTGTAGCCATGCTGTACTGAAGAATTGCAGAAGAAAACAACGAGCCACAGAAATGCATCAACGCATGGCTGGATGTGGTCACTGCTGCAGCAGGAGGAAAACCAATCCCTCCCTTCAACAAGAGCATTCTCACAGTCCACTTTCTCATTCAGGACCGAAAGAAAGCAAGATGCCCACCGCTGTTTTTTTTTTTGTTTTGTTTTTTAATCAAAACAAAGTCTTACTGTGTCCAAGCAAACACTTAATAAGACAAAAGAAAGGAAATTGAGTTTTGGAAAATGAACTGGGTGAAAATCCTGCTGACCATTTTGAAAAAAGACCCCAAAACTAAGCAAATTAAGCCATTTAGTTTCTGCTATAACTGCAAACTACATGTTGTTCAGTTCTCAGCCATTTACAAGAGAAAATACTAAAAGGAAGGAAGGAAGGAAGGAAGGAAGGGAGGGAGGGAGGGAGGGAGGGAGGGAGGAAGGAAGGAAGGAAGGAAGGAAGGAAGGAAGGAAGGAAGGAAGGNGGAAGGAAGGAAGGAAGGAAGGAAGGAAGGAAGGAAGGAAGGAAGGAAGGAAGGAAGGAAGGAAGGAAGGAAGGAAGACAAAATGATTTCTCTTCATGAAACAGTTTGAATATTTTGGACCATTGATCTCTGTTGTTACAGTTATGCTGGACTTTGTGTTGGCCCATCAGATCTGGTTCCATTAAGATATTGAGCTTGGTGGTTTTAATGCAACACAATGTAATGTGTGAATTGAATGCACACATGTAGTGATAACATGTATCAGCTCCATGTCATCACTACAAGATTTTTCTGTAAACTACTTGAATGTATTGATTTTCCACAAATTTACATTCCACATCTCACTGCTGACGGTAGCTTGGACACGTGTGTGTTGGTGTGTGTAGGCTGTCGTACCGGTGATTTTGGCCTGGGTGGAGTCCCTGGCTCCGGGCGGGAAGAGCAGTTCTCCATGGTCACCTCCAGACAGCGGGCCGTACTTGATGCGGTACTGGTCCACCTGAGCCTTACTGTTCCTCCACTCCAGAGTGATGCTCTCATCTGTTATTTCCACCGTCTGAAGGTCTCTGGGAGCGTCCAGGTCTACGGCACAGAGTCAGACGAAAGGCAAATGAATCTTGCTTAAACCGTTTGTTTGAATGAGATTTAACCTTCTGCTACAGATGATCAAAGAATCAGGAAGAAAAATCTAGACAACTTCAAATATTTAAATATTTGAAGTTGTAGGAGTTGGACATATAGATGAAAAAAATGCCATACATGACAAATGCCTGACCTCTGCACAAAGAATTTATAGTCTCTTATGTCTCACTGTAAACAATTTTGTTTCAAAAAACACCACTTCAACTTCAATGTAAAAAATGTAAATGTGGCAGCAAAGTTGTCTTAGTCTTGCTGTGACAAAGATAAACTGAAAATGTCTAATAAATTGTTGTGCACATTGATATGAACACAACACACTATGATAAACAAGTAAGACAGAAAGGTGCCTCCATTTGACAGGATGAATGCTGGGCCAATTGGTGGCGCTGCAGCACTGCCACAGAATGACACAAAAACACTGTTCATACATGAAGAAGTCACGTGAAGCAAAGCAACAGTAATATTGCTCTTAGCATAAATGCAACACTAGTAGCACGATGTTGATTTGTGAGAGAGAGGGGAATGTCAGTTACACTGATGGAGCATGTGCTCACCGAAACTTTAAATCTGCATTTTGGTTATTTGTCCGCCTGAATTTGGGAGGCCAGAACTGATCAAAGACGATCAGTTCTGGCCTCCCAAAACAACAGATCCGTGTGGACACACTGCCTGGACGGAAACATACCTTTGAGGATGTGCCTCATCTCGCCTCTATGTGGATGGGGTCTGAGTTTGGAAGTAACATTAGCTCAACAAGATCTAGTTCTAGAGTGAAGCTCTGAGCTTAATACGGACAAACTGATTCTTAAACTGGGCAAGAAGATGTTTGTTGATTCCCACTGTTGGAAAGGAAAGATCATTTAAAAATAATCATAACTACCTAACAATGCCTTTATAAAATCTATAGAGCTAACTAATCAAATCCGATTCTGCTGCAGCCACCAGGAAGTCAACGGGAGACAGGTCCAGGAGGGGCTTATATCCTGAACTAGCAGGGGAAACTGTGTCAAACTTCAAAGATTACATGCATCCATTCTCATAAATACAGCAACAGCAACATCTTGTGTGGTCCCCAAATCCCTGGGCGTCTAATGAAAGCTGTGAAAGCTGCGCAGGAAGTCTTACCTGTGAGGAAGGAGTCATACACAGGTATGCTGCTCTGCTCCCCCCTCTTTGCCGTCAGAGACACCTCATACTGCGTATCAGGGCTGAGGCCAGCCAGGTGGTACTGGGTGTCAGCAGATGACAGCTCCACCACGTTACGATCCGCTGGGTTCAGGCTGGGCCCGAAGGAGACGCTGACCCCGTCCACGTGGGCCACAGGATGGAACCAGGTGACCAGCGCTGTGGTGTCAGTTACATCTCGCACATCCACCTGGCCGGGGGCGTCGATCACTGGAAGGACAGGTGGAGGAGGAGTCATTGTTAAACCATTCACCCATCCATTTTCTAACATCCTTGTCCCTAGTGGGGTCGGGAAGGCTGCTGGTGTCCATCTCCAGCTAACATTCCGGGCGAGAGGCGGGGTCACCCTGGACAGGTCGTCAGTCTGTCGCTGGGCAACACAGAGACACACAGGACAAACAACCATGCACACACACACTCACACCTAGGGAGAATTTAGAGAGACCAATTTCCCTAACAGTCATGTTTTTGGACTGTGGGAGGAAGCCGGAGTACCCGGAGAGAACCCATGCATGCACAGGGAGAAAATGCAAACTCCGTGCAGAAAGACCCCAGGCCAGGAATCAAACCCAGGACCTTTTTGCTGCAAGGTAACAGTGGTACCAACTGCGCCACTGTGTTAAACCAATCAGGCAAAAAAAGGGGGGGCAGGATTATGTGCTTCCCAGGCACATAGTGCCATTGTACAGCACAATCAAGTAAGTATGTTAGCTTTACTTGGTAAAAAAAACCAATTTGTGTATATCAACTATGACATAAAGGAAATTTTGCTTTGTAAATTAACGCCTTGAAGTAGAGTCAGTGCAGCAACATAGATTCACTCAATGAGGCAGACCGCTTGAATTTTCTGAGAATACGAATATAATTTACATATCAAATCCCAGTTCCATGAAGGTTGTCTTTTCACTGCTGCTTGAATAGATTTGTCACACAAACATGTTGAAGAAAGTAAACTCTCTGTAAAAGGTTGATAAAATGTGGTCTTCATGTGAGCTTAGCACAGAGTTGGCTACCAACATGGCTGCAGGGTGTCATTGGGGTGTCAGGGTTGTGCTCTCCTGGAAGGGCGGTGTCCCTCTGAGTGTGGCTGCATGAATGAATGGTGCCTCCCACACATGGTGAGGGGAGAGCAGAGAATTGGCATTGTTTAAACCATGAAATCCCCCAAGCTAGAGAAACAGGAGCCTTTAATAGACCCTGAGTGTCCCAGAGGGCTCGGAGCATTGTCAGCCAGGTATAGATGACACCTTCACCACTACTGATGAAATCTTGAACATTCTGCCAATGTCTTCGAATGATAGAAGATCTTAGATTCCTCTCTACCCACCTTAATGAGTTTCCACTTGAGACAGAGCCGACACTGAAACAGCTGGAACAGTTTTGCTGCCAATGAAGATTCTGGTCTGACACATTGACATAACTACATCATGTATAATCAAAGCATATGTTCTACCATGAGGCCAACAACGCAAACACCCTTGACTCCAACCTTCAATCCATGATCATCTTTTGGTTGTACATAATTTAATGTTTATTAGATTTCTCAATTGTTCATTATGCTTTTTTTTGTTTTTGTGATGTAAGGCACTTTGAACTGCCTCATTGCTGAAACATGTTTTACAAATGAACTTGATTGACTTGATCGATTGATCATTTTCTTGATGTTCTAAAGAATCCTTCTTTGCACCATCATCTCCAGAGGTTCCAACGTCGTCCCCTCACCAGAACCACAACTTTGTTTTCAGGTAGTTGAGCCATTTTAGGTCCCTGGCTCTGATGCTGCAAAAACTGGAGGACTTTAGCTTCCTCAAAGTCTGCTTTCATTTAATCCCATGTTGCGGAATATGCAGCATCTGCATAGATTTTTCTGTGGGCCCGCTTGTGCATGACGAGAACAAAGGAAGAAATAACAAACGTGTTGCAAACTGACCGTTATTCATCAGTAAAAATAAATATATTCAGGTTGAGGTGTTTTTCTTGCTCTCTTACAGAGAGGTCATAGTATTGATCTCCAGCTCTGAGCTTCCTAAAGTTTAAGGATTTATAAAGTAAACAAGAGGAGGGAGTATATCATTACTTGTCAACAAGGACTGGAAATCCATATCAGCCTTTTCGCCTCTGGTAAATCATAGCTTTGCAGAAATCTCTAATGAGCCAATCAGTCAGGCCTGACATGCCACTTCTCTGCTTTCACTGACTGCAAGATGGATGAGTCAGGTAAAGAAACTAATGAGCCTATATCTAAAGGTGAAAGCTTGGTTTGACCATTACGTTTGAACTTAAACAAATCTTTTATTTTATAAAACCTCTATGTGTGAAGAAACAAAAGTGCCCTTCTCCTTGTGTTTGCAGCACTGAGTTCAGTGTTGAAAGTGAAGAATGGGCTAATTCTAGTCCTCATATCAGGTTGATAGAACACATGGTGAGGGCTTGAATTTACAATTATTTGATATCAATCTTTCAATTTCTGCACAGTTATAGAGTGTAGAGTTTTGTCGCCCAGAATCCATCAGTTTGTTTTTATGACCTGCATCTATAGGAGTGAAGGGAGCAAAAACACACTTGATTATGGACATGAATCAACAGTGATAAGGCTCAACAGAAGGCTGGTCAGAAACACACGATTTCTCAGGTCGCTCACCTTTATCTCATCTCATATTTTCTTTGTGTTCCGGCTTACCTGAAGGTAAACACATTACTCACAAACAACAGGGAGGATATCTGATTCCTGTTTTATATTTTATCAGATGTGACGACCCGCTCTCAGGGGGAAACAACAAGTAGCTGCTTCAGCACAGCTCTGATGGAAAAACAAAACACCAAGGAGAGAAGCGTTCGAAACCAGAGCGCACATTTTCTATCGAGACGACTGACGAACCAGTCGTGATCGCTTAACAACAGAAGTAGGTTCATTGTTGCAATGAATAGTTCAGGATATGATTTGATAAGCGACACTGTGCCTCGCAAGAGAATTCAAACTCCTTGAACTTATGATAGGATAAAAACTATTTTATAACACTTTTACAGATGGAAATCTGCAATGGTTCAGCTTTGACTGGACCATTCCACTGCAAAAACAGAAAATCTTATAAAGTAATTTTGGCCTAGCCTCTAGTGCAAATATCTTAGCGCAGTTGAAATAAGACAAACTAACTTAAAAGCAACATTTTAGCAAAATATAGAGGCTTGTTTTAAGTAGATAATTCCTTAATATTGATGAAAAAGTACTAGTTCCACTGGCAGATAAGTTAACATTTAACTATGGAAAAATGTCTTGTTACAAGTGAAATATTCACCTAACAGAACTAGTACTTTTTCATCAATATTAAGGAATTATTGACTTAAGCTAATATTTTTTGCTGAAAAGTTACTTGTGAGTTAGTTTTGTCTTTCTTCCACTGTAATAAGATATTTGCACAAGAAACTAAACCAAAAATATTTGGCAAGACTTTGTGGTTTTGCAGTGACCACTGAACATCTTGGTGGAGATTTTCTGTTTAATAAAGATATTTAATTCCTTAACACTGGTACTTCTGCAGAACAAATCAACAAAAAACATACATTCAAGTGGAAGGCTTTTGAAGTACTTAGTATGTGTTGACCATTGTGTCATGTCCAGTCAGCATCGGTGTGCAGCAAAGCTGCATGAACTCACTTGTGACGACGTTCTTCGAGGCAGGCGGCCCACGCTTTTTGTTCTTCACCACCTCCAGTTTGACCTCGTACTCCTGGCCTGGACCCAGACCCGACTGCTCGAAGGTGGTCTCCGGCCGGCCGAGAGAGTTGAGGATCTCACCATCCTCCTCTTTCTGCCAACAGCAAAAAAGAAAAAAGAAAAACAATCAGTCCTCAAAGAGCAGTTCTTGCATAAAGTGTGCAGACGGGTATAAAAGCAGACATAAAGACGTTCTTAGTGGTGTTTGGACTGGAAAGGAGGCAGGGAGTTTCTCTAATTGAATGTGGCTTTGTGCAGATCCCAGTAGCTCCCTTTGGAACAGTTTCTCTCAGAAAGTCCTCAGCCTCCAACGCTTGTACAATGATTGGATCTGTCAGGCCTTGCTAATAACTTTAACTGCTGTGTTTCACCCTCTGGTTTGGCGAGGTCATTTTCCACCGGGTTTTCAACATAATGTATGCAGCATGCTCTAATGGGAGGTGTGGGTTAAAGTCGGGGGTTTACAGCAGGTCAGGCCGTATCGGGTTTCAGCTGGAAGAGAATGTGTGTAATTACCAAAACTGCAGCAAGTTCCTTTCATTGGGAACTTAGAAGACTCACTGTGTTTCTGAAGATGAGGTTCCATCCATCAAACGGGATATCCAGGGGGTCCCACTGCACCTCCACTGACGTCTCTCGAACTGCCTTAAACTTAAGACCCTCGGGCTCAGGGAGATCTGAACATCACAAAAACTCTTAACGCATCCATATCTTCTGAGGTGCATTTTGGGAGCCGCCAGGTAGAGCTTTCACTTACGTGTTGCCACGCGAGCGCTGACAGGAATGCTCTTCTTGTTGCTGAGTACAGCATAGACACTGATCAGGTACTCCACACCAGGCTCAAGCTCCCGAATGGTGGCCTCCCTCTGGTCCCCAGGCACCCGCATGTCGAGCTCCAGACCGCCAGGGGCTGTGGGCACGTAGGTGATCAGGTACTCTGTCACTCGCATCTCATTCTCCCAGGATAGGTCCACCGTCTCAGGAGTCACCTCCACAACAGTGAGGTCTTTGGGTGGTGAGACTGTGGAGAAGCATGGACAATCAGCAGTGGCGCACAGTAAGGGAGTAGACTTACTGAAGGTCTGTACTTAAGTACATTTTTTGAGTATCTTTACTTGCATATTTATTTTTTGGGGGGGAACTTACGACTTTCGTCGTCACTATGTTTATAGAAAGCTTGCTCTTACTCCTTCCTTTTGCTTTGTAGTTCGCTGTTGCTGTTTTAATTTACTGAAATGCAATTGGCCACACACTATGCTCCTCGCAAGAAGGGGAACGAATCACAGTCACCGCTCCGTTTGAATTACATCATCCTCCCGCTATCATTCATACAGAAGTCAGACGGTTAGAGCTCCATGTCTGATGTTTGTCAACTTCTATGTTCAGTACATCATTACTTATAGTCAACATTGTTGCTGTTTGTGGGGAGAAAAAAAAGTTCTGTTGTTTTTTTTTCTTTTGGGGGGAAGAGAACATTTTAAATTAAGAAAAAAAAAAATATGACAATAGCTATCATTTTTTTCTTGCATTTTCATGCTGAATATTTTACAGGCAGTGCAGACGTTTTGAAGCAGAGTGGTTCCACATACCAATACATCATCAGGTGGTTTCAGCAACTTTCATGGTTCTGTGAAAACACTCAGACATACAGCAATGTGCTGATATTCAAAAGTTTGATTTGTACTTTTGGCTACTTGAGTCATTTTAAATGCTTGTACTCCTGAATATCTAAGTATTTTCAAAGCAAGTACTTCAGTACTTTAACTTGAGTAAAATTTTGACCAAGCAACTTTTACTAGGAGTAACATTGAACCATGAGTAGTAACACTTTACTCAAATGGTAGAGTTGAGTACTTTGTCCAGTAGTGATCAGCAGCCTCTCTCAGCTCTGCAAAGGCCTCAGAGGTGAAAGGTCAGAGAGGAACATAAAACCGTTTAGTGACTATTAGTGTTCACAGAATTGTTCAAAATCCTGGATCTAGCCTGAAGGTGATGCAGTCAATCTACAAACACCAACCTAAAGCAAGGCAGATTTTTGTGAAAGGTGTTACAGTAAGTCAAAGCAAATCTGGAGAGCAAACAGAAATAATGAAATGAAATGAACCCAGAACTGCAATAGCCAACAACCCAGCTCACATTTGTGCTGCAGTTATGGTAAAAAGACAGAACATCCTATTTCAGTACTCAGCTGCTCATGAATAAATCATGTAGGCAAACAGACACATTCCATCATGTGCTTCAACTCTAACCAGTGATCTACCCAAAATATGTAAGTCTGTAGAATTTAAGCAGGGTACTTTCTCTTCATCGCTGATCTTCTCATGAAGATCAGTAGAAGAAGAGTGGTGGTGGTGGTGGGGGAGTCATTCAGAAAACACATCCCTCTTTTCTGAATGACCTCTGCTGTCCTTCCTATTTTGAACAGTAACGTAGAGAAATGAACATCTGGGTCACATTTTTAACCCAGGAAAGCAGGAAGATTAGAAATAAATGGTTTATTCATTTCATTCTCAATGTCAGTTCATGATCTTGTTCTATTTTAAGGCTTTTTACATGTCTTTACCAGGGGTGCCTATAATAGTGGAGGATTCTGGACATTTCAAGCTTTTATAACTCTATCTGAATTGTGGACACCCTGTAAAATCCTGCAGACTGTTCCCTCCACCCTCATTCCGGATCCCTCATCCCAAGCTGTTTTCCAGAACCACATTTTATCATTCCACCACATGATCCTGCAAAGCCATTACTGGTCAGTCAAAGCCAATGTAAACCAAATCATACATTTACTGCATAGCTGATCATATGAGGAAATCAACTCCGAAGTCCTGAGCTGACAGCTTCATTACTGAGAAAGAGAATGCTTTATGTTGGATCCTGGACAGATTAACTTGTGCAGTCAAATGAAAACTTTTGTGCTCTCATTCGCCAATGTAAGTCAAGCGACTATATTAAATTGGATTTAATCCAAAAAGTGTGGAGTGGACTGAGATGACAGTTGTTGTAAAATGGCACTGTACAAAACAAAAGAAAACTGTGTGCACTCTGCTAGAAACCACATAGACCAGTTAATGGTTTGATTTGACAGACAGATTGAACAGCAAATGCACAAAAAATATCTAGTAGATTTGCAGTTTTGTAAGCTTCTATAAACAAAATAATGTTTTTCCTTCTAAAACAATTTTTTTTTCTACAAACAGTTCTTTGTGAATCACAGCTATATTTTGTCACATTTCTAAAAAAGAAAACTAAGTCAATATTTTTGCCAAAAGAGATTATTATTATTAGTTGTTTTTTTTTTTTTGCCTATATATCTTTTTTTTTTTTTTTTCAAGGAGCCTATTACTATATGTTATGCTGCATTATATGATTATATATATTTTTATTACAACTACTAACTGGAATAGTTATATGTGGAACCAGCAATGCAAAGACAACAACAAAGACTCTTTTGTCCATCTGATCTGAACTTTTGTTTATCAGGGGAACAAAATAAAATGCTGAGGATGATTCTCTACAACTTTCCTTGTACTCAAAGTACTTGCTGTATTTGGACTACTTGCATGAGGATCTCCATCCCACCAGAAAATAAAAGGTTTCTTTCTCCAGAACTTCAAGTTACCCGGTTTGTTTGTTTGCTTTTGTGACTTTCCTCGGTGGAGTCCTAAACAAGCCCTAAATTCAGAAGATGCTGAGAGCTAACTCTTCTCACTTCAAAACTATCAACTGAGGTATTGCTAAGTTGAGGTTTTGTGCTGTAATTTTTCAAACTTTGCCAGCGGGCTTTAGCTTTTAGACGGGGTTAGTTGTTAAACGGGGTTCAATTCAATATTTAGTGCAGTTCTTCCCCTTCTCTCTGTCCTCTTCTTTGGGTCTAGCTATGAATAAATAAAGACCGGTAGAGATACAAAAACGTACAACAAAACCCCATAATATATTATTTTGACTCAAATAATTTTTCCCTTTTTTGCCACCAATGGTGTAAACAGATGTCATTGTTAAAATCTATTTCAGTTAAAGTTAGAAAATACAAACTGTAGACTATTTTAAATTCATATGACTCCACTGTTACATTTTATGAAAGGTTTTTTGGTATGAGTGGCAAATTGACAGGAAACAGGATGCAGAGAGTTGGGGGGAAGAACAGAGACCTGGACACATGTGTCGAGGACTAGCCGCTGCACATGGTCCTCATGTTCTAACCACAAAACAATGTCAACATTTTTGCTATTGTTTCACAAAATTAGTTCTAGATTTCTCCCAGGAAATATTTCAATTCTAAATTTCTACTTTAATCATCTGATTTTAAGGAAAATAATTATTAACCTACAACAAAATACAAGTAAAAATTTCACATTTTTATGTGTGTTAACTATATTAAAAGTGCAAAAAAAAATCTTTTCTATCCTTCTGATATAGTCTTTTCTTATTCCTGAAAAAATAATGATACTGTTACTTAAAGAGCTTTTAAGAACTCCATGTTTGAGAACTGATTGTAAGAGTTACACAAATGCAAATATTTTGGAAAGCTTCACATCCATGGTCTAGCTTACCTTCAGAGCAGTCCTCTCCAACGAAGCCTTCGTCACAGATGCATACTCCGTTTTCACAGCGCCCCTGGTGGTGGCAGTCTCCTGGACAGCTCAGCTCAGAGCAGTCCAGCCCCGTGAAACCTTCATAACATACACAGACACCATCTCTGCAGTGACCTCTCTCTAGGCAGTTCTTAGGGCATGTCTTCTCACTGCAGTCTTCACCAACAAAACCCTGGTGACAAACACACTGGCCGTCTACACAGCGGCCTCTGTCGTGGCAGTTCATCGGGCACGTTTTCTCACTGCAGTCTTCGCCTGTGAAACCTTCCTCACAAACACACTGGCCGTCTACACAGCGGCCTCTGTCATGGCAGTTCTTTGGGCACAACTTCCCTCTGCAGTCTTCGCCTGTGAACCCTTCCTGACAAATGCACTGGCCGTCTACACAGCGCCCCCTGTCGTGGCAGTTCTCAGGGCATGTCTTCTCGTGGCAGTCTTCGCCTGTGAAACCCTGGTGGCAAACACACTGACCGTCTTCGCAGCGGCCTTTGTTGTGGCAGTTCTTGGGGCATGTCTTCTCACTGCAGTCCTCGCCAGTGAAACCCTGGTGGCAAACACACTGGCCGTCCACACAGTGACCATGGTCCAGGCAGTCATTTGGGCAGGTCAGTTCGCTGCAGTCTTTTCCCGTAAAACCCACAAAACACACACACTTTCCGTCTACGCAATCCCCTCTTCCATGGCATTCTTTAGGACATGTCTTGATACTGCAGTCTTCACCTGCAAAGCCTTTCTTACATATGCACTGGCCATCGACACAGTGGCCCTGTTCTTGGCAGTTGTTGGGGCAGGAGAGCTCACTGCAGTCTTCCCCTTCGTATCCTATGTCGCAAACACATTCCCCGTTAATGCACTGACCCCTGTTGCTGCAGTTGTCAAGGCATGAGAGGACTGAGCAATCGTCACCTTCAAAGCCAGGATCACATATGCACTTTCCATTAAAGCAATGGCCTCTCTCATTGCAGTTTTGGGGACAGAGAAGCTTTGAGCAGTCCTCTCCACCGTAGTTTATCTGACACTTACATTGGCCGTTCACACACACGCCATGTTTGCTGCAGTTTTCATGACAGCTGAGCTCTCCACAGTCATCTCCAGTGAACCCCTCTTCGCATTCGCAGGTTCCGTTGATGCAGCGTCCGCGGTCAAAGCAGTCGTTAGGACAGATGAGCTCAGAGCAGTCAAAGCCCGTCCATGGCTCATCACAAACGCACTCGTCGTCGACACAGCGTCCACGACCCAGGCAGTTGTTAAGGCAGTTAGTCTGAGAACAGTCTTCACCAATGAAGCCTTCTTCACAAAGACAGGACCCTTCAACACAATGGCCGTAGTCACCACAGTCCAGCAGGCAGAGCTCAACACCACAGTCATCCCCGCCGAAACCCTCAAAGCATTCACATCTCCCATCCACACAGCGACCCTGGTCCTGGCAGTCATTGGGACACTCTGGCTCCGTGCAGTTGGGGCCCTTCCATCCGGGTTCACAGGAGCAGCTGCAGGTCTCCGTGCTCCAGTTTCCACGTCCGTTACAGAATGGCTTTGTGGACACCTCTCCTAATGGAAAACAAGACGAATAAAAACAAAGTTTATTTCAAGTACGTCAGTTTCTCAAACATGACAGCTTTCTGTGGTGGGTTTGCCAGTAGACTTTGCTGAAACCTGCTCTGGGAAGACTATAATCAAAGACCGGCCAAGGAACAGTCTTGAAACAAAGGCCTGATTCAAATCTGCTGAATTCTTGCTTAAATGAAAAATCTTCTGTTTTCCCAAGTTACACACAGTGGTTGTAAATGTCATGGATGTTTTTTGGGGGTTTTTTACTGACCGGAACAGACCAAATACTTTACAGACATTTACTTGTAAATACCTCATGATATGTGCTAACAGACAGTGAAAATAAATTAGACCTGTTTTTATTTGTTATAGACTAAGTTAATACTATTAATGTTTATAGCAATAAATAATTATGATTATTTTTTTATTCTTTTCATAGATATCAGACTGTTAGTGTTGACAGTTGTAAAAATATTATATTGATCATCACATTGATGATCAATATAATATTGCTGGTTGATTTGTTGGCAGTAGGTAATTTTCTGAAAAAAACATTAACCAGTGGTGCATAGCTTAGCAACTAGAAGTGCATAATCACAAAAACAAATTAATTTCCGTTTCCTAGGTTTTTTTTTATTGCTTTTTGCATATTTACTAAAAATCAAAGTTCAATTATGCACAAACAAAGAAAACAAACTACAAACTTAGAAAACATTGTAATTTCCATTTTGTCTCATGCTGACATTTCCCATCAATTTTAATGCAATCTGTCCTCTACAGATGCTTCCTGCCAGCTGCCCTTCTCTGCTAACTGTTGGCTGCACCTATAGTAAAGCCAACAGCAAATTCTACAGATATCCACATTAACGTCAGGATACAAATTCAGATGACTCCCTTAGGAGAAGATACATCACCTGTAAAAATGGGACTCTAGTTTGGACTTACAGCTGCTATTTTTGTATCCCTTCCTTTTACGTCATTTTCTTTCCTACTGGACCCTCATTGGTTAGGTTAGGGAAGCGTTTTAGGGCGTAAAATATATTTTATTGCTGTCCATCTACAGTGCCTCACAAAGATATGCATACATTTTTATTTTTTTTTCTGTGACCAACAAAATGTAGTGCATACAGTGCACGAGTACTATCAAAGTATCACAACACTTCACTTTTTCCACATAATGTTATGTAACAGTGTTCCAAATTGTATTAAATTAATCACTTTCCTCAAAAATCTACACACAAACACTGCTTTATGAAAATATGGAATTGTTTTGAAAATGTATTAAAAATGAACAAAAAACAATTACACTTTCATTAGTGTTCACAGTGTTTGTTGACAAAGCTCAACATTGAGGTGTCATCCCTAATCAGCCTTCAGATGTTTCTACAGCTCAACTGGAGTCCGTCTGTGGTACATTCAGTTGATTGGACTTGATTTGGAATGGCAAACACCTGTCCATGTAAAGTGAGAGGTCAAACACCAAGCACTAAATCAGAGCAACTGCCTCTAGACCTCAGAGACAGGACAGTCTTGAGGCATAAATCTGAGGAAGGATCCAGAAACATTACAATTCAAACACTACTGCCTCCATCGTTGGTCAATGGAAGAAGTTTTGGAACTAGTAGGACTCTTTCTGGAGCTGACCAGCTGTCGGAACTGAGCAATCGGGGGAGAAGAAACCAAGAACCTGATGGTCACTCTGTTAGAGCTGCAGGGTTCCTCTGCAGCTCTGACAGGATTCCTCTCACTGACTGGAGAGAGGAGAACCTTCCAGAAGGAAAACTATCTCTGCAGCAATCCACCAATCAGCCTGGATTGTAGGGTGGCCAGATGAAGGCCACTCCTTACTAAAAGGCTCATGGCAGTGAGTCTGGAGTTTACCAGCGGCACCAGAATGATTTCAGACCAACAGGAATATTCTCTGGTCTGATTAGACAGAGATTGAACTTTGTGATATGACTGTAAGGCTTCATGTTTGAAGCAATCTCCATACTCTGCAATGATGCCAACACAAAGTGGTGGGATCCATAAAAGCTGGTCAGACAGCTCCAGCATGCAAAGCATTTTTTGCAATGCACAAAATACAATAAATCAGTGTCACCTGCACAACCCACTAGTGCAGCTAGTGGGTGGTGCTGTATACTGTTATGGAAAAGTGGAGCATTGTTGGATGATGTAATGTTTCTTGCTTGTTTGTTGTCTTATGTTTTCATCTTGTGAAGAACCTTGAATTGTTTGGTTGCTGACATGCGCTACAGAGAAAAACTTGCCTTGCCAACACAAAGTAAAGACTGAGAGACACAAACGTACCCGAGCTGTCAGAAAGTATGGGAGGAATGTTCCCTTATTCACACTTTATCTAATAAACTCAACCATTTGTTGGTCCAGATTGAACTGAAGCTCAAAAGTATTTCCTTCAGAGCCAGTGGTGCAGAAATATTTGGCAGATTCATTTCTTTTGATTATTCTGATTGTTAACGCTTTATTGTCCTGTTATAGGGGTTTCATCATAAGTAATGGACAGTGGAGAGGGATAGGCAGTGGGTCAGTCAGGTGGACTGGGTGGCGTTGTTGCTCTATCACTTAAAATCTTAATGGTTTGTGTATTATTGTAGAAAGCTACAGACGTACCTGTAGCCTGAGCTCCACAACAGCCGGCTCCATTGGTGCACTGCTCCCTCAGACTAGACAGCTCAGACTCCAACATCTCCAGTCTGTTCAGGATGTCTTTGATGTCCGGCAGCTGGCTGTCACAACCACAGGCTTGTTTGGGGATGTTGATACGGTGAGTGAAAACGATCTGGTTGTCGCCATCGACCGTGTGCTCCATGTGTTCGGTGCTCTGCATGTCCATCGAGGCGCTCTTGTGCTTGACGCCGCTCCCTCCAGGTGAGTCGAGGTCCACAGAGCAGAGGGAGGTGGAGGGGACGTTGATGTTGTAGACGTGGTTGAACACCACAGGCTGGTCAGGATGGGGGAGAGTCAGGTTCTCTTGGGTTTTCTTGGGCATCAGGGTCTCCCTCCGGTGGCGGATGAGCAGGCCGGCGGTGGAGAGTTGGATTAGTATGGCTGTGGTGAGGCAGGCCAAGAGGAAACCATTCGTCCCCATGGTGACACCCGTAGAGAAGGTAGCAGCTGAGTGTAAAAGGGTTGTGCGCTGCTTTTAGATCTGTAGAAAAACAGTACAAACACATAGAGATATTACTTTTAGCAAGCAGATAACATTGCAGAAGCAACACTGGTCAAACTTTCCATGCACTCATGGCAATGAATGAATTAAATTCCGGATTTAATGATTCATTCGAACCATTCAATTTTATGGTAGAATGACCTTTCAAGGGGCAGCATTATGTTTTTTTTTCCAGGCATATAATGCCCTTATATAGCACAACCAAGTAAATATTTTACCTTCAGTTGTTATAAAAATACTATATCCATATCAAATATGTTTTAAAAGAAATTTGACTTTGTAATTTAATGCCTTAAAACTGGGCCCCTCTCTTTAAGAAGCTCCCTCTCTTTCTGAAACTTGCAGCAGGACATCATCACAACATGGCTCCCCTTTTAACCCTTTAACAATATTTTTACCATTGTGGTACTGATAGTAGCAGTTCCACCAGGTGTTTGCTAATTGCTACTGGCTAGTCTGAAGGAGCTGAATGGGGGAGCTGCTCTGTGAGGTGGAAGCTTGAAAGCTGCATTTAAAAGGAGGAGCTGTGCTTCAAAAGCAGAGCTAGATCCACCTAGGTGTTTTGCACAGCTGAATGGTTTCCATGGAGATTTTAAAAAATCTCAAGAATCAAACATCACTCCAGGTATGTTTTTTTTATGAGGGAATAACATTAAAATGCAAAGCGCAAAAGTATGAGGGGCCGTTTAGGACAAAATTTACGTTTTGTCTCTCACACACTACCAAAAACTCTCGCATACTCAAAAAAAATAGCCACGCACACTCAAAAAAATTA
>CAEFZX010005795.1:0-25084 GCA_903066825.1 Alfaro cultratus | reverse complement strand
AATTATATCGCGGAATTCTATTACTGGCGATTAGACAGACGTCTTCTCCCGCTCAGAGGAAACCACTGCGCATGTCTCGGAGCTCCGCGTCACGTGATTGCTTGGATTTTACAACGCCACGTTAAGTCCCTGAACTTCACATTTTAACGAAAAAAAAAAAAAAACCGCAATGCGACTTGGACGTAACGAGTAACGCGACGGTTTTGTAGAAATGTAGTGAAGTAGAAAGTACAGATACTTACTGTAAAATGTAGTGGAGTAAAAGTCGAACTTTTCTACTTAAGTAAAGTACAGATACACGAAAATTGTACTTAAGTACAGTAACGAAGTATTTGTACTTCGTTACTTCACAACACTGAGTAGTGTTGTGAGGCATTGTAGCAGCTGTGGGCATGTGACACACTGATAACTTGGACAGATGGAGAGGAGTCTTACATACTTAAAATCAGAGCCAAGTGATTTTTAAAATAGGGCAGACAGAGCCAGTTTTCTCTTAGTAGTTTCCCCCCTCTCGCTCTCTCTCTCCATCGCTCTCTTCATGCTCCATCCTGTCCTTCTCACTTTCTCATTTCTGTCTTACAAGCTCGCTGGACCCGTCTTGCTGACATGCTTCAGCACAACCGCTAAGCACATCGCACTGTTGGGTCTAGAGTTCACACTGCTGACAGTGCCAATTCATTAGTGTCCACTGACGCAGGGCCAAACTCCCATGCCACAAAGCATTACATTTCCCCCCACAAAAGCTTTCTTTTTCTCCAGTTTTTGTCTGCAAGGAGATGCGATTACAAACTACGTGCTTATTTCCTTCACACCAAGAACCTATTAGGTAGACAAATGAAAAAAAGAAGGACAGCTAATCCACCAGAGCATCTGAAAACTCAACCAGGGGCCTCAATTATATGCGGATGGCTTCCTCTGAGTCTTTTCACCGCTTTAATTAGATTGGATCCGCCTTCTAATTATTCTAATTGATGAATTATAACTTGATTATGTCATATTACAGCTCAGTAAATCTAAACTGTGAATGTGCTTGCCAAATACCGAAAAGACTACCAGTCATCGGAGGAAAGAAATTGGTTGGCCTTGGCCATGGTGAGAGAGATGTACAAGAACCACATGCAGCAGACACTGCATTTATTTTCAGATGCTTCTCAGGAATTGGGCTCCTTTAATCACTTGAACCTCAATCAATTAGACCTCGGCTAGTGTTATTTCGATAACTAATCTGGGATTTGGGGGCAGAGTCTTCTTAGTGTTTATGCCGTAATTATATCCAAAATGCATTAGCAAATGTTTTTAATTTATGTTTATGTCTGATTTAGCACTGGCAGAACCCAGCAGCTGTGCTGCTTTAATGTATCTTCCATGAACAACATTAACAAGAATTTGATGATGTTAGAGCTGCTTAATTAGAAACAGCAAGGGATTTCTTTGATGTGATAAAAATATCATTTAAGGTGAACGAAAATTTGTGAGGTCAGGAGTATTACTGCCACCCACTTAAAGAGGAGACAGGCTCTGATTACGACTGAGCAGCTCGAGTAACAGTGGGAGTAGAGCTGGGGAATGTTTGCTACTGATTTTAAATAAGAACCTAATGAACATTCAGCTTTCTCACCTTTGACCTGCACCATGACCCACCGCCTGAGCTCCTTTTCCCCAGTAGATAAAAATGTATGTGGGAAGCAGGTTGACATATCTGTAAATCTCCCCCGCCCAAACATGCAGAGACAATCATTTCAGAGGTTAGAGTCCACCCAGGCTGGATTTACAAGGGAGCTTTCACCACTTTACGTCATCTGATGTCTGATGGTACTCACCCTAAACAGTCTGCCACACAATCAGTGGACTTATTTTATCAAAGCTACTCATAAAGTGTATGGTGCTGAATTTACCTAAGCCTTTTGCCTTCGCGGGATGTATTTGCTCAATTAAATACACTTAAAAAGACAAAGGGTTTGCTGATTAATTATATAGCCACTCCAGCAACTGAAATAATGTGAGTGTAGGTGGAGGTGTTGAATTTCTGCCACACAGCAGAAGTGCTTAATGAAAGGCAGCTTGTTGCTACACATGCATGCAGCTTTCAGCTTCATAACACATCTGATTTAGTAATATAAGTCTGAGCTCGGTGTTGTCTGTTTGCTATTGTTATTGGTTTGGTTGTGATCTCTAAAGTTGTAATGGATTAAGTACAGTTCAGACCCCGAATTCACAACCAACGAAAGGTTAAACAGGTTTTACCGACAACAATTCGAGCGTGCAAGATGAGCGATGTTTATTCTTGGGTACATCTTTCAGATCAAACTCTACAAAACAGGAGAGTGAGTAACTGGGAGCACAAACAGTAAGTAATCTGTAAACAGGAAGTAAAGGATTACCCAATAGAGGTTGTTTTCCAGAAGATTCCACAAGAGACTCTGACCTCAGCAAACTTTACTTGGTGAAGTAACTGTTGAAGAAAACATATGTCTGTTTACCAGGGATTGTTTTTCTTCCAGGACCATATAGAGGGGAAACCACAAGTAATGATATGATGGAGTGAGGAAACTCCATCAGGGGGGTAAGTTAAAGTAAATATACAGATTGTCTTTAAAGGGCGTGAATCAGGTGTTATAGTGTCAACAATCCAAATCTCAATGGGTGGGGAAAAATACTAGTACAACAACAGGGCAAATGGAGAAGGCAGATCAGATCTGGAGTCCATGAGGGAGTAATCAGAGTCCAGGTGCATGAAGTAGGATTCAGAGGCCAAATTAGAAGAACTCGCACTGTTGTCAAGAAGCAGGCAGAGGCGATGGTCAAGAGGCAGAAAAAAGAGTCAGAACATGATCAGAAACAAGGACATGGGGCATATGACACTCTCCTGAGCAGAGCAGCAGCACAGGTGGGAGCCATCAGTAGCCAGCAGAAGCAATAGGAGCAGAGGATCAGCAGGGAAATCATGTCAACTTGTTCTTATTCAGTCCCCTTTTTATTTAATAGTGCAAAATAAATTTTTGCCAACCCGCTCTCTTCAGAAGTCATCTAACAAGGAAGTAGGTAAAATTAAATTTCAGTATAAAGTCATCTGTAAAGGTCTACAAGGTTTGTTAGAGAATATTAACCACCAAATGTTTCAACAAGACCTAGAAACTGTTGATAGGCCGCGGCTAATGTTGTGGAGAGGTTTAAAGTGGGAATGGGTTCTAAAGCTGGATCCAAATCCTTGACCACCTCACAAAGCTCTGTTGAACCCAGCATTTGATTAGAGTTTGATTATGTTGTTTTATAACTTTTATAACTAGAATCAAACTGGAATGTACAGTATGCAATTGACTTTTAGTCTGTTCATGTGATTGGATTGAATGCACTATATACGTCTGTATAAAAATTTTATATTCTTTCATAAATTGTCTTGAAGCAAAATTTTTTGTGAACTGGCACTGTATAAATAAACTGAAGTGAGTTCAATGAAATTATGCCACTGCTGCAAACACACCAAAACATGGCCATTCATCTAAACTGGCAGGCTAGGAAAGACCAACATTGGTGGAAGACACAGCCAAAAAGCTTATGGGAACTCTAGAGGAAATGGAGAGTACTAATGCTCAAGCGGTAAATTCTGGTAAACTATTTGAAATGCACGCCATAAATATGACCTTCACAGAAGAGCTGCAAAAAGAGAGACCGCTGATCATGTACAAGCAGATAGATCGATGGATAGATGGATCTCATTCAACATATTCAAATGTTTTTTAATTTCATAACATGAGACAATGTGTATCTTTTGTGAAATATCATGTTATACTAAATGTTTGCAGGAATTGCCAGTAGAGTCATTTGTGCTCCTGTTTCTTGTTTTGTCTCTTAGGAAGTTATATTTTCTCTTTGACAAGATGTGAATTTTCTCAGAGAGAAACTGTTGTCATCTTGATTAATCTTTTGCAAATTTATTGAACTGTCTGCAGCACCGTGGCAGTCAGCACAGGGGATTTACATATTTTGTTGCGATGACATGATCTTTTTTCAGTGGCACACTGAGCCAACCATTGTGAAACTTCTCATGAGCGGTTTTTTGATAAGTAAACTTTTATGTAATTTCTATCAGCAAATTGATAAATTCAAAACATTAAAAAGTAAAAATTCAATGCATCTGCTTTACTTTGAGACCTGATTTTGTGCTTTCCATCACTCAAGCTGAGAGCATAAATCTCACTTGCTGAGTTTGAGGCCAAGGACGATATTGAATAAGCAACTGCAGCAGAGTGACGGATTGATCTGCTGTGAACATGATACAGATGTAACCACGCAATTCATTTTCCCACACTGTCAGTGTATTAAGACGTAAGGTGTGTTTTCTTTGGCCCAGTAAATAAGCTTTTATTGTGTCAGTCCCTCAGAGAGTCATTTTATTATTTATAGTGTTTAGATGAATAAACTGTTTTATATGGTTCAAACAGGCAACTCAGTATGCATAATTAAATTTTTTGAAAGTCTGTGATTAATCCTTGAAGAAAAAGGATTAAAAATGTTAATAAAAATGACATGTTTATTAACTTTTAGTAATCTAACCTAAATGAAAACTGTGACAGATGCTGTGGGACCAACAGTAGATAATACTTTCATAGCAGTTATTTTAAAAAATAGTTCACTTTACATAATATATATATTTTTAAATAAGTTGATGTTATAAAACTATTCCGCAGCCTGGCAAAATATCAAAATGAATTTTTCAGGGATAGTGGGTTCAAAGCCATATTCAAACCTCAGTGCACCATCAGTACGTAATATCTCTGAAAAACCCACATGAACTCAGGTGGATATTGATCATGATGCGGGCTGTATACGCAAAAAGAAAAAAAAAAAATCTGAGGGAGGTCAAGAAAAAAAAAAAGTACCCTCTTTGGGAGTTCCAACTCCCACAATCCCTAGTTAACCCGAACATCAGCACAAAGTGAGGCAGCTCTCAAGGTCAGAGGAGACGCCTATACCTACATAAATCATGAGTGGAGTCATCACAAGAAAAACCTCGAATGCCCATAAGCGTCTCTCAGTCCCATGTGTAAGCATCTTTCTTCCCTTTTGCCTCACAAGGCATTCATCACATTTCATTTTCTGTCCATGTTTTTCCCTCTATTCTTTTATGACTGATCTGCTAGTTGAAAACTATCCAGTAAAAGTTGATCCAAAGGTATAGCATTCAGCCATTTTAGTCTTTTATCAGCTCTGGGTGTTTGTATGTGCTAAAAACTCTTGAATGAATATGCTTTCACTATGTATGCCAGGAACTTCTTTTTTTGTTTGTTTGTTTTAACTAACAAAAAATTTTCATTTGTCCCCCATATGGCTGCTTGTTTACTAATATGTTCTAATAGAAATAGAAAATAGAAAACTTAAAACAAACTTATACAACATACAGATGGACAGCTGAATTTGGAAAGTAATTTCTTTTCACTGGATTTAGGGGTATTATACTAAAAGTGGTTGAACACAAGTGCAGGATGTAGCACTGTCACATAAAATCCTGTATAATATTGTGATTTAACAATACTTTGCAAGGGACTGTAAGTATCAATGCTACAAAATTATACACAAAATACTAAAACTAAACTATAGCAAACCTCAAGGTAGTGATGTTGTGTTTAATAGGTCAGTGGTTTTAGTTTTACCCCTTTAATATTCCAGTGCAATTATGCAAATTTTGAAAGTTCTACAAATCAGCCCCAAAGATTCTTGTTCCAGAGAAATATCACAATGCTTGTGCATTATGCTTTTCTTCCCTGTCTTATAGATCACCATGACCAATATTTGTATAATGCCTATCTTGTAGGTGTTGCAACAGTGTGTTTGGCAGTTACCAGGTGGAGGAAGCAAGCAGAAGTAACAGTGTCAATGAACATTAGGAAACAGGAGACACCAGACTTCACCAGCCACATCAGTGTGCACGCCGCAGTGGAAGGCTTGAAAAAATTGGCAAGGACCAGATGGAAACCTGGGGGAGATACACTGAAATGTCGTTAACTGATGCTTGGCAGGTGAGAAAGCTGATGCAATGCCCTGAGCCAGGTGGGAAGTGCATAAGTAGTATGAGAAAGTGGGAACACCAAAAAAAGGAAAATGTTAAGGAACATATAAAAAAATAAGGGAAGAAGTATGGAAGCTGATGAAACTGAAACCAAGTTCATCTTTATAAGTACAGGCTCTATATGTTCTCAACAAAACCATCTCAAATCTCACTTTCTCCCTCACTTTCTCACTCTGTCTATCTGTAGTGATAGCTGCAATGAAATAAGTAGGAATGCATGTCCTAATTTCTGTTTTTGCTCTAATTTTGCATCATAATTATAGCGGTGGGCATTGATAATGTCCCGAACTCCTCCATTTATTGAAATGTAAAAATTAGGAAAGACTAAAACATTATGCTTTTGAACCTTTTTAATTTTCTTGGCTCTGACTCTGCCACCATCATAAGTGACCATCTTCTGCAGGTAAGATATTACCTACTAATAATCTTTCAACTCAGCATTGCTTCAAAACTTCCACTTTACAATTTTTAAATTAGAAATTGCTTACTTTAAGAAACAGGCTCTGACTTGAGGGATCTTATAGAAGTGACATTTCTATTTCATTAAATGATGGTGAAAATTTTAACAGACCACTGCAACCTGAGTGTCTCACGCAGAGAAATCAAACCATTGATCAAAGTTAAAATGCATAATATTTTAAAACATTTACACAGTATATTAAAAATAAACTACAAATGTACTAGTTTCCAATTGTATCCAAATAAAAAAAGTAACTTTTGTGTGCAATGACTGCCTTTTAATTTCACTTAATAAATGAGAAAATGAACTTTGGTCTGTGAACTACAACCTTTGTGCTTTCTCCATCTCATAATAACAGAGTAGAGGAAAAATTTCTCTTTGCACCAGATGCAAAGAACTTTTCTTTATAATCGCATTTTGTTTAACAACCTCTGTATGAGAAGCTTCTGCTGGAACGTTGCAAAGTCATAAGGTTTATTTGTTTATTTCATTGTTTATCTGCATAGGGACAAGTGTTAATTACGTGCGTTAACACTGAACACTATGACTTTTGTAGCCTTAAATACTTTTCAATACACATCCCCAGATGGGCCTTTAGCAATATAAAACTGTTTAAAAGACATTAAACAGCATAACAAGATAAAGTATCATACATAACATAAATCTTAAAATTAGCTTAAAACAGACTGCAATGAAACAAAAGTCTCTGAGAATATACAGCTTTTTGCTGTTAATAAATATCTATACAATTCCCTATATGCATGTGTAATGTGTCATGTAGATGTGCAGAGAGAGGGTTGTTATTTGCTTAATGAGGCTGTTCTTGATGAACATCTGCCTCTTTGCAAACTCAGTTTTGCACATATTTAGGACATAACTTTGTGAATTTGCCCCTCCATACAAAAAGAACATTTTTAGCACTTTGAATGGGAAGAGGTGAAACTGAACTGCCTGGCTGAACTATTTTGGTAAGAAAAACTTTTGCTGAGACAAACTTGTATAAATATATTTGTTTTTATACAAGAGCGTTATACTTTGTACAACATTTTCTCTTTTCTGTGGAAGTCTGGGTTTTTCACAAAATATTATTAGCATTTCTTTATCATGACTCATTGATACACCTTTGGAGAAAAATGGGTAATTAAAAAGCCAATACATCTTGCAATTTCTGGAAATTTGCTTATTATTGATCTCCTTTTCTCCTCTCCTGCTGTGAACCAGATGCGTTTCTCTATTGATCTCACATCACACTGTGCAGTGTACCGGCACAGTATTTTTAAATCTCAGGCTATTATGTATTGATCTGTAAAAACTTTTAAAAAAAATTTCCTTCAGAATACATACAAGTTAGTTTGATGGGATGTCATTTTCAGCTCAAAGCAATATTAAACTCACTGGGGTATTAATTGCTATGCTCATACAGAAAATGAAATTGTTTTCATTAATTTATCCCAAGAAATACTGCAGTGTTTATGTGCACCAGTAGCACAAAGGGCATTCTTGGATTGCTTTACTCTTTTAAAACAAATCCTTTTACTCTATCAGCATCATTTCTCTGAAGGTGTTTGATATGTTCTGAGCATGCAGCCACCTCAGTGCGAATTCATGCCTGATTTACATGATTTCTATATATGGCTCTCACTTCAAGGTACACCCATTGCGGTTTTGATACAGAAGTGCTTTGTTGTTAGGAAACAAGGGGAAAAAAAGACCAGAAAACAAAAACAAAAAGTCTATTTCTGTCAAACGACAACCCTCTACAGTCTTGCGGATGTCAGAAGTTGAATTTACAAGACAAAGGCGGTGAGCACACTGCAGCTCTCTCCTGACAGATGGATGAGAAATAAACAACAGTGGCTCAGAGGAAAACACATTCCCAGTAAGCAGAAGTGAGACATTTGGCAAGATGTCCACTGTATTTAAATGAAAGCTAAGGGTGTGTTGCTTTGTTCTTACTCTAGTATCCATTAGTCATGTTTAGATTGCAACTTTGGTGTCTCTTTTGCTTTACTTTTGCTACCAGGTATATTCGCCGCACTGTTGCGTGGGCCAGCATTAGCGTCACAGTAAAATAGCTCTATTTTCCACGTGAGAGCCACATTTGTTAAACTTATGTTAATATGGGAGTCCTTTAAAATTACAAGACATTAAAAACCAAAAATCAATTAATTTTATTTAGTTATTTTTATTATGAATTACAAACTATTAAAATAATGAATTTTCCTTTGTGTGATCTATTAAAATTCAACACTACAAAGCTAACAAGAACTTTAACTTGTGCACATAAGAAAGTCTCTGCATATGAATGTGTAATGAGGTTTCATGGAGTCTCATCCAGTCAGGTTTATGAATATGCATGATTTTTTTTTTTTCTTGTATTAGAGACTTCCCAGTGTTCGGGAAGTTTTCCAAGAAAAGGGTGTGATGGATCTCAATGTTGCTGCACCGAGGTAAGTGACAGAGAGACATTCTTGAAGTTGTTCTCAGGAGCACAAGAAGAAAAACAACAAAAGCACATTGTCTGTGATTCTGCATGTACGTTCACACCCTTTAGCTGTGCCAGAAGAAGTGGGTGGTCATACTGTGAGGTGAAAACTCACACCTAGGATTAAAACACTCACAACAGATCTGTAGTCCTGTGTCAACAATCACCATATTATGTGTGCTGTAGGTTGTGTTTAATCAAATTGAAGATTTTGTTATTTAAATTCATTTAGAAGAAAGAAAACTTGATTATGGTTAGATTGGAATTTAATAATAAACACAATGTAACCTTATGATAATACTAAACAGTTTAATTTAACCAAAAGCGATTAACCTACTATAGCAATGTACAGTATTATTTATTTCAGTCACACTGTTGTAACTTCTTGCTTTAGACTATAGATCATGTCTAAAGATTCAAATCTAAGGTCAAAGATCCATGACAAGTATTTTCTTAGTTCCCTTCAACTTCTATGCAACGCTTTTCTGTTTATGACCATGAGCTGCTGTAATATTTTATAGCAAAATGTAATGATCACACTTATTTTATAGGATTGATTAACATAATCAATTTACTTTGCTGCTGTGCCCCATTAGAAGGTCTTTTTCTAGAGGCAAATATAAAACAAAGTATAAACCTGTACCTAAATATCAACAAGACAGGAGCGGAACAAGTCAGCGTCGGGCCGGGGGGCGGGGCTAATGACTGGGCCCTTTATACCCAAATAATAAAGCTCATGATAAATTAACTTTACAACATATGCCTGCAACAGCTGATCTTACAAGTTTCACAACCACAGAGAGCGACTATGTTATTCTGAAATCCATCTGACATGAAGTACAACAAACCAAGAGAACAACAGAAACATCAGGCTACTGGTCACTAATGATGAAACAACACAAATTCAAATCAGTTCAAATCAGGTCTGAATCGCTGCCAACAAAAAAATTCCTGTTCATCTCCAAGACGAGGAACAAAATATGCATCCAGTTTTTGGCTTTTTCTTGCTCTCTTTTTTCCATCCTTTTCACTTTGCAGCTCCATGAAGCTCCATTCAGGTTAACTTAGTCCATTGAAATGCTCTAGCTAGTTTGCCATCTGTTGCCAAGTGATTGATGATGACGTTGGTGGACGGCTGGTGATAAGCTTTACCCAGAATACACTTGGAGACAATATGGACGATCCACTTCTGTGTCATAAAGTTAAATGTAAGAGTGAAAATAAAGCCAGTCATGTAGCACAACATTTTAGTCAATATTTTACACCCACTATGTCACTAAAATTAATCGGTCTTGTAAAGTTTTTAGCAACCATGAGTCAACAATGACTGGGGCAGCCTACTATATAATCTACTGGGGCACCATATTATATAATCATACATATACTATTACTCAACAGGAGAGCGCCTGCTTTTTCCAGCTCTTATCAGACATGATGAAGGGTTGGATCCCTGAAGTCATATTCTGCCTCTCCTCTTTTCCCGCCGCCCCTCCGGCCCCCCTGACGCTCCGCCCCTGCAACAAGGCTCTAAAAAAATGAAATACCTGAGATAAGAATTTTAGTTACAAACTGTAGATAGTCAAAATACTCAGAAAACTGTGTGAAGAATGAAAATGTTACACAAACATTGATGCGAAAAAATAATATAAATGGGATATCATGAGGTGCTAAAGGCTGTTATTACTTACTGTTAACTAGTAATTAAATTTCCTGAGAAAATAAATTTTGGGTTTTCGCTAGTTGTAGGCTAGAATAATTAAAATTTATAATGAAATCTATCATTCTGCGTATAATCAATCTTAATAATTTAGTTACATTTTTCAAACTGAATCCCTGAAATAAATTAATATTTAAATTTTATTTAAATGTACTGTGGAAAAGTAATGTACACTGTCCTAATGGTAGTACACTATGAACTCTCCACATATAACCACAGCCAGATGATAGGAAGTGATGTTCCACAAAATATGCTAATATTTTGAGCTTTCAAACCCAGGAAACATGGATTTTAATACCAACATATATCAAAATATATAAAGGAGCAGTTTACTTTATATTGTTGGATACACTTTTCCTTGCACTGCAAAAAACATCTGCCTGCATGCTTTTCTGCTGTCTCCTTTCCGCGTGTGAATGAGAGACTGTGGCCGATGCCGCGCTCAGGTGATGAATGACCAGCCGTGGATAAAGTACACAGCAATAACCCCTAGGCAATTGGAAGAACACTCAGGTATGGGCCAGTGAATTTATCATTCAATTGTCAGAGGATTTTATCAAGTGTGTTTTCTCTGGTGTCTTCTGATTTATTTTACAATTTGTAAAAGTCCCTCTGAGTCAGCATTCGACAACCAATGAACAGCAAGCTTCAGCACAATCGAGGAGTTGAACAGTGTCCTGTGAACAGCAGGAAGATGCTTTTTAAAAATGTTTAAATGTAAGAAGTGGTTAAAATTCGGTGTCTGTCCAGAGCTGCAGAGCATGAGTGGTGCAACAAGCAAACAGGATGTTTTAACAGAAACGGACGACCTCGCTCTCTCTCCTCTCACTGCTCAGACGAGAGTGCGTGGGTTTGGGCAGCATGGTGTAGGAAGCACAAACCCTGCTGAGCCCTGTGGGCTACGAACACTCATCAGCACATGGAGAGCTCTTCGCTATTTTGAAGGGAAAATCTGCGCTCTCCCCCATTACACAAATGGGTCCACAGCAGCGGAAAAGTTCCTCTGCGATACCTCTTGTTTATTTCTAATGAGCAGGCTAATTGTTAATTATTTTCTTTCTAATTGTGGTGGTGGACCTGGCCTCTCAATCTGCAGTGGCAGGCCTCTTAAGGCTTGTAATGGGGCTAATGTGATATTGAAACTCATGCGCTTTGTCTTGCAGTGGCATTCTGTCCCCTCTAAGCCTCCCATTAGCCAACAAGCACAGCAGGAAGGCAGCCCTGGAGGGACATTACCAGTCCCACCTCTTGAAGGCATAACATGTAAGCTGCCTCTCTATGGAGGGAGGGAGCCCTGTTTTCTGCCTTGCCCAGTTCTCTGCATCTCTCTGGGGGCTTGGCAGTGTCAATGTAGGGGTGGCAGTGATTGATGACACCCACTGTCTTTAACACAGTATGGAAATATAGCACCAGATGTCTTCACGGATGTATGGTTCTGCAAAGTTCTGTAAATCCAGGTCTTAAGAATATAAAATATAAGTTGGACATTGCATGTCAATGTGATGACTAACAATAGCTCTACAGGTGTATTTTAATAACTAAGAAAATCATCTAAAATGTTTATTATTTTTCTAAATCCACTGAAATATGGTTTAACAATCTACGATACACAGTACCTTAGTTATACACATTACATATTATGATCCAAAGCCATCAGAACTGTCTACCGAGAAATGTTTGGGTGCCTCATGCTTTCTTCTGCAGGAAAAAATTGATTCTGATTTTATTTTCCAGCAGAACTTAACACCAGCCCACTGCCAAATGCAATAATACCTTGTTTAATTGCAATTGTACTACTGAGCTTGACCCAAAAGAGATTCTGTGGAATGATGTCAAAAGCTCAAATAATGCAGATGAGCTGAAGGCCACTATTGAACCATACTGTACTCTTAATACCATGCAGTAGAGCCGCTGCCTTCTAGAGTACTATAGAGGCCCTCACTTGGTATTGAGTGTGTATGCTGTCCAGTACCTGGATATACATTTCACTAGGCTGAAATGCCTGTTTTGTATAAGTGTTTTTTACTTTGGTGTAATATTCAAATGTTCAGAGAAAAATAATTTTGGGTTTTCATCAGCTATAAGAGTTAACTTCAAAATTAACAAAAATAGCACCATGAATATATCACTCTATGTGGACTTCATCAAAAAAAATTATGGGCTTCATATTTTTAGCTGAATTACCAAAAACAAAAAAAGATTTGATTCATTTTCCAAACACAGTACTGTGCTTAAAATTCACCGGCACTTTAAGGGCATGAACATTCATAGTAAGTAGCTGTTGCTTGAAATTCACTCTGTATTCATTTCACATACGGCAGCACTATGTGCAGAGAAATATCAATCGTGCTATAGGTCGCTTCTTGTTCATTATGACAAAACTTGTACTTCTTATTTGTCCCACGAGTTTAATTTGATGTAATAATTTTATCGTCTTTACAAG
Organism: Alfaro cultratus; assembly: GCA_903066825.1. Lineage (NCBI taxonomy): Eukaryota > Metazoa > Chordata > Actinopteri > Cyprinodontiformes > Poeciliidae > Alfaro > Alfaro cultratus. Next base: position 11,912 of record CAEFZX010005795.1, on the reverse strand, counting down.
AGTGCAGATATGTTAAACATTCAGAGGTTATTTTTATGCATAGGGGAAAAAGGGGCAGGAGGAAGTTATTTGTCGGTCTGGTGAAGTGGGAGGAAGTTCCATTTAATTGGATTTTGATGTGCCCTGTTGTCATGGCACCCAGATCCCAACCTTACACATGAACTTGTGCCTGTGTGTATAAAAGTGTGTAAGACAGAGCAAGAATGAGAATGAGACAAGCAAATGGAGAAATAAAGACATAAATATGAGCAGATGTGAAACAAGGCGGGAGGTGGGGGGTGGGTGAATTTTCTGACACTTCAAGTGATCTTCTGAAAGGAGCATTTACTCATGATGTTCTAGCGATTTGAGAAATAAAAGGGCTTGGCTATTTGTCACAACGGGCTCACGCTACAGCTGGTTAAGTGGCCACGGATGCCTTCACCAGGAGCAAGTGAGATCCCAGCCAAGAGGTTTAGTGCTTGTGTAATGAAGGAACACAACGTCCATCTGCATCTCAGTCTGCTTTGATGTGGCATGTGCTCCATCTTGACTGATCTCAGTAGCCAACTGTATCAAATGTCAGAGCAGAAAGTCACGTGCAGCATTCATCCGCAAAACTCACAACATTTCATAACAAGCAACAGGCTGTAGGGGAAAAAAAACTGTTTGGACACCAAATTTTGCTTTATGAATTAAATGATTACTTTTGGAAAGGGCAAATCAAGTATTTTATTACTAGCAATACATCAGTATTATAATAATTACACAGATACAGTGAAGCTCACTTTACAGACAATTTCCTTGTTTTTTTATTAGTTTTTGGTGCTTTTAATTATTCTTTCTATTTTCATTTACAAATAATAATACAGAACCCAACTTTGATTAATTTTACAGGATAATCCAAATCATTATCAGGACACCAATCAATAAGAACAATGATCAAATATGGAAACAGAATTCTTTCAGAAACATTTTGGGGAAGGGTTTCTTTGTCATTTGTTAGGGGACATCAATGTACTTAATATATTTATTTCAAGCCTATGCAAATTATGTCTCTTTTTATATTAGCAAACATCCCCAAGAAATGTAACATAATGCACTTGAGATATATTTCTGTTGAATAATCTTGAATGCCTAAAATTATGCATGCTGCTGATGAATGCATGTAAACCTCCGAAGGGCACTTCATCTCATTTTTGTACACCGTAGAACAGACTAGTAGACTCTGATTTCGGATTTTTAACAAATTACAAAATAATCCTTGATAAACAAGTTTCTGTTGGTGGTCAGTTCACTTTAGAAACAGTGTTTTGAGTGTAAACTACAGGTCAAATCCCACAAAAATATCCTCATCCGAAGCATCAAAGCAGATGCTTCGGATGTTGTGTGTGACCCAAATAAGTCCAGATTATATATATCCATCCACTTATCCAAAAAAGCACCAAAGAGAGTCAATGAGCGTGTATGTAAACACCAATATTGACATAGTGAGCTCTAGCAGCAGCTTAACTTTGCACAGGGGAGCTGTAGCCAATCCAGTGAACCACATAAACACACAGAGGGAAACATTTGGGTTTGAAGGCTCCATATGCCTTATGTCACTTTTATGACTCTGACATTCTTTATGATTTGGTGTTTTTTCTAAAAGATTTCAACTCAGCTTATTTATGCAGCACCACTTCATAATAATTGTCATCTCAAGACATTGTGTAGGACAAACAGGTCCAATTTATATGCAAATATGGAATAATTGAGTCCAAAGTTCATTTGATTCCATCTCCTTAGTTTAAATACAATCTCATCTAAATTAATCTGATGTATTCAGATACATTTTCATAATTTAATTGTAATAAAGTCAGAAATAACTGATTTTAATTAACAATTAGAAGAAAAAAAAACATTGAAATTAGCAACTATGGCTAATAATTAGCCAAAGACTATTCAGTGAATCTGATTGGGAAAAGGTTGCCACTCCAAACCCTCAGCCAGCTGATTTATTGTTTCTGTAAGAGAAAACAAATCAACGTGATTAAAAAAATGAAATATTAAATAAAAGGAGTTCTTATGTTGATTAAGCAATGGCTTTGTTCTGACACAGACTTATCACTGTTTTGGAGATTCAGACAAATTCTTAACTTTCTCCATCCAAAGAGGGATGGATGCCTTCTCTATTAATCTGACCTGCTTTCAACAAAACCAATCATCTACACAGCCCACATTGTTTTCCAGAATCACCTAAACAACCAGCGGCTGAATGAGGACATGAGGCTAAAAATGCAATCATTTCGCCAATATGAGAGTGGATTATAAAAACCACCAGTCGATTCAAACATATCTGATAAAGTATCAGTTAGAAAGTAATATTAATAAAAGAAAATAAAAAATCCTTCAATCTGGCTCAGAGTATGCAGGCTAAATGGGAGCCCAAGTCTGCCGGCTTTGAAGTCTTAGTTGTAAAACCACTGAAAACAACTGAAAAACTTTTATTCTATTGAATCAGGAAAAAACTACTGCAACTTCCTGCAACAATGGGAAAAAGTCTATGAAATGTATAATTTCTTTGGTTAACTTTGGACAACCTTACCCAAACTTTGTGGTAAAAGATCTGTGGAGGAATCATAAATAATATATAAAACCTATGTTCCAAAAGGAAGCACAGCAAAAATGAGATAAATTGAGTCTTACAGCCTTAAATAATACCCTGTTACACATTTCATTGTGATAACTTACAATTTTTTTCTTGAATATCTTTTTTATGAGGTTGGCAGACATGAAAAATAGATGAAGAGGCATTTCCGTTTGGCATGCCAGCACCCACATTCCACATCAGTGCAAACAAGAATCTGGAGCATCCAAATTTAGTCAATCAAAATCTGGGGTTAATCACCCAAAATACAACGCAGACACTCAAACATCTGTCAGAGATCAGAGAAAGTGCAATGCTTTTGCATGCAAAAATCATCTCCTTTATCCTTAAGTTAAATTATTTTTATATGTGTAGTGGGGAAAAAAATATTTTTAACAAGCTTGAAATAATGTGGAAGGAGGAACAGTGGTTGTGTCCACAGGGCAGCCTGCCTTTAAACTGCAGGAGGTGATTAAAAATCACAACCTACTTTTTTTTATAATAACAGGTTTTTTATTAATCAATTGCTTCAGAGAAAGGAAAAGTCATGCATGATGACTACTAACTACTGAGAAAAATTCAGATTTGAATATTTTCCAAGTTCATGTGTAAAGCCACTGCTCTTCAGCTAACTGTGCACTGAAAAGCTTTGTTTTCACTCTAAAGCATGAACTTTATTCAGTTTGAGTAAAAATGTAGCAAGTTTCAGAAGTGAAGAGATTCACAAGCTAAAATATTGAGTTTCCCTGACTGATAACTTACTGATGAAATCTTTAACCAGGATACATGTTTAGCTCTTGCTAATTACCAAGACAAAGGACAGCCAAAGAAAACTCATATTATTGTTAACCAACACAAAGAGAAGCAAACAGAGAATCGAACAGGCTTTACTTCCCCTAAAGAATTAAGAGAGTATCCTATGGGGAGATCCATGCCCATTCATCTTTAATGTATCGCTCAACTTGTGCTCCGAAGCCCCTGAGGACTGACAATGGAGAACAGACAGAATAGAAGAAGAATGTGACAGGGAAAGAGAGAATTTGGAAGGAGGAAAATAAGGGAACACAGGGGCAGCTTACTGGGGAATAGAAGTGTAGTGTGAATGATTGATGAGAAGTCAGAGCTGTTGGGGCGCATTCACCAAGTAATAAAAATGGATTAATGCAACTATTTTCACTCCCTGTAGATCAGATCGCTATAACGATAAGTGAGGGGTCTGGTTTTGGGAACTTTTAAGTCTATTAACTGACCGGCTTTCATCCCCCTCTGGAGTCCCTGCATCTCATTCCCTGTTTTATTCTCTTTGTGTATTTCTTTTTATTTATTTATTTTTTTACAATCTGGACCACAGAGTAGATTTTTCCTGCTGTCCAATTGTCAGCGTTCCTTTATCTCCCCGTGTATCCGTCCTCCTGATTATTGCTCAGTTAATTTGTGGGGATTGATCCACTCTGCCCCAAATGTCAGCATTCCTCTCCCAAGCCGTTCCCACCATGTTTGAACACCAAGTGTAATTTTTCCTACAAAATCACCTTCATCCACACTGCATCGTGATTAGCCTTTTCACCCCAATGTCATCATTTTTCCCACCCCGTCACGTGCTTGTGTTTTTATGCTTAAGTCAGAGTGACCCCTGTTGGTGGGGAATGCACCTGCAGTCAATAATAACACATCTTTCTTCTCTCTTGGGGACATCAAGCGTGAAATCAGTCTGGCATTGGCTACTCTGTGACAGACCCTTAGTCTTGGGGCCATATTCGCCCCCTGCTCTCTGTCTTCACTTTGGAAGCAGCACCAGTCAGCAGGTGGGGTTGGTCTCTTTACTTCATATGTCTCAGTAGTGTTTCCTCTTTTCTTTAAAAAAAAATACTCCACATTTGACGGAGTTGTTAAAAAGGTCAAGATCATGTAGGTGGCACGCAGTATGTCTTTGTAAATCATTGTTTGGATGGAAAAGTGATTGGAAATGTTTTGAGCTCTTAACTGCGGCTCCTTTTCTGTTATTTAAATTGTCTTACACCATTCGTATCCACACAATTTTTAATACATATCATGTTGATACTTTTGAACCTAACATAGTCTCAATGCTGTGAAGAAAAAAAATCTAATTCTAAAAGTGGGATTTAATTTGTTAAGGTAAAAATGAATTCAAAACAACCTACATGTATATGAAAAAGTAATCGTCCACCTGCCCACCTGCATCAATCTATGCATTGATAATGCATAGATCAGAAAAAAACTGAAAAATATATTAAGCACTGCAGGCCTCACTCGCCTCAGTTAAGGTCAGTGTATATGATTCGACAATAAGAAAGAGACTTGGCAGAAATGGCCTCAATGGGAGTTCTTAAAGGAAAACTACTGCTGACCAAGGGAATACAAAGGCTGTTCTCACATTTGTCAAAAACATCTTTATGATCTCCAAGACATTTGGGAAAATATACTGGGGGGGAACTACAGAGAAATTGTGCTTTTTGGAAGGTGTGTGTCCCTTAAATTCTGCCATAAAACCAAAACAGCATTTCAGAAAAAGATTACACCTTCAAACATGACAGTGAAAGTGTGACAGTCTGATTGTTTCAGGACCTGAATGACTTACTGTAATTGATGGAAACATGAATTCTGTTCTGTAGCAACAAATCCTGAAGGAGAATGTCCAGCCATCAGTGCATGAAGTTAAACTCATGCACTGAGTGCATGTGGGTAAAACAACAGTACACTGACCCGAATCAAACAAGTAAATCCACTTCCATAGGCAACAAATATGTTCTCTATAGAAGCACGACAAAGCCAGTTGACTGTCTTGTTCATGAACATTGTGTCAGGACTTTTCATTTTAATGACATTTTTATTGACATGAATACGTTCTTTTGAGGAATGAACTATCCATTGTGAGCAAGTGACACGGATTTGGAGGCAATCAACTAGGTTTTGCAGTTTCTACTATTTGTTCTGAAAAATTCACTAGCTGCCATGCAAAGGTCAATAGTGATGTGAGAAAAACTGTAAGATTCTGGGTCATAAATCTAAACATGCTGTCCTCAAAAATCCTCCTACGTGACAAAACGGAAACAATTCTGCTGATGTTGATCTCCATCAGTTATGATATAATGAACAAGCAAAAAACTGAAGAAATCTGTGAAAAGGGAAAAGGACATATTCAAAACTGTGCATAATGGTACATGAAAACATTAAAAATGTATTTTATACACAAAGATTCCTCCTATAATATGCAATAAATGAAATATGTAATGAACTGATATGCTATGCTATGTTAATTCATAACAATACACTGGTATCTCTCTGCAGCAACTCGGGGAGAGGTAGGCAACACAGAAGCACAGAGGCCAGACAACTCGACATTTATACACTCTTACCTAAGGGAAATATTTAGAGAACCATTCACCTAAAAATCATGTTTTAGGACTGTGGGAGTAAGATGGAGTACCTAGTGTTGGGCATTGATTGCACAGGGACAGTATGCAAACCCCATACAGAAAAACCCCAGCCCATAATTTGAACAAATAGCTTTCTTGCTGCCAGGCAATAGTAATAATAATTGTGCCACTGTGCAAAGGGGTTGACATATTAACTACAATTTAAAGTGGTTAAAAAACTATTCATGTTAAAAGTGTGTTAAACTTCCAAGCCTCAAGTGAGTCCAAATTTCACCTAAATACTGATCAATGTGTTTTTGAAGCGCTTGTGGAATGTTTCTTTCCAAGGATGCTTTCACAACTAAGTTTCAAAAACTTTAGCGGCTTGAATTATGCCATGAAGTTCACTAACTGTCTTTGAAGGTGGACCACCCATCGATCGACTTACTTTTGTCCAGAACATCCACACGTGGCTTGTTTGAGCAGAGATCTGAATAATTTAAGGTAAACAACACAGTTGTGTTTTTCTACAGTCTATACACTTCTCCACTGAAGTTCTGTACCTCTCATTTACAATCACAATAAAAAACAACCTTTGAACTGTTTTCAGGTCAAGGGTTTTATGAATTAGGACATAAAAATATCTTTTACACGTTGTAAAATATTTATGACCTCAGGCATATAAAAGTGCATCACTAATTTTACACTGCAATTGTTTAATAAGCAAGGAAAAAAAAAAACTGGATAAGAGGTGTATGCAAAAAATTATGTGCATTTCCTGCTTCCATAAGATATAAGTGAGAAAGTAAAAAAATAAATAAAACAGTTGTCAGTGTTTTGTGTTTCATCACTTGATTATCATCAGGTGGGACCACAGATGAAGAACCAATCACAGTCCTTAGTGGACAGTGTCACAACTATCATGAATTTATGTTGACTCCTCTTTCAGACTAGCTCTCAGCAGCTGGCTGAATCTTAAACTAGGACTCGTCGGCATAAACTTTTCGGCTAAAATAGGAGCTGTCTGAGAGGACTCTGAGAATCTTTGTGCCTTCAGGTCCAGCTCATTCTACTGTGTCTTGATACATAGACCCCGAAAACTGACACAAAGTTTTTCCCTGACAGTGTAAAAAATACACACATAAACTAATTTTCAATCTCTGAAACATTTCTAAATATCTATATTCTCATATGAATGTGGATATTTCTTGCTAGTGAGTTATCCCTGCACAACACTTTAATTTCATTCAAAGTCACTCAGCCATTCCGACATCCACCAGATTCCAGAGAAAGTCGATATAATCGTGTTTGTCGCCGCTGTTGTTCTTGGAAGTCGAGACGCAGAGAAGGGACTCATTCTAAATTCAGTAAAGCATGGAGGCTTTGATACAAACACCAGAGATTGCCTTTGAAACGTGCAGTACAGTGAACTTGACTGTCTGCAGTAAGTGAAGCGTATCTGGGTCCAAACACAAAACAATTGTCACAGTTTGACTTCAAATTTAATCTGATTGGTAATAAATTGGATTTATGCAAAAAAGAAAATAGCAATTTAGCTCTTCAATATTAAAATGAAGCATAAAGGTATTGTTGATGCTTTGGTGCAGAGGTAAATGGAACAATGACAAGAATGGGCCAGGAGACAAGAATTAGATGTTCTTGCTCTTTTTGTCTTTGTACTGAGGGGATCACTCTGTAATTTCTATGAATTCTCATTAAAACTGAAAGTAACATAACTACCCAGAAACTAATCAGGTTCCGCTCAGACAATATCTTTGGTTAAAAACTGGCCCTTTTCACATTCTCAATTACCTCACTTCATTTATTCCAAATTTCATTTAAAAAGGATGACCCTGACTCCGAGAATGACTTTCAAACATCACAATGAGATTTTGATTCAGTGAGATCTGAGCATTTTGAACGTTAATTGGTGAAATCTGTCAGAGTGGCTTGTTTAATAATGGTGGACGAGGCTTTCATTTGGGCCTTGACCTAAAATAGCGCAGCAGGTGACTCATGTTGTGAGGCTCATTCGTGCAAATGCAGCTGATCCTTTATTTATTTCTACAGAAGTCAAAGCGATGACCCCTGAGGAAGGTAATTAAGGTGGAATCAACATTTCATTCTGTGCATGATGAGCATGTCAAGACAATTATACTCTTTGAAAAATGGAAGAGGGACTTGATGCAGGGGGGAAATAATACAGGAGCTTCTCAGGTCTGAATTGTGAATAATAGCAGGCAGGTTTGAGCATTCACATGCAGCTGATCCACCAACTGCTGCTTACATGAGATAATTAGGTCCAGTGTAGTCACTGGAGGAGGAAGCTGGTGGAGTGGGAGTGTGCAGATTCAATCAGCCTGTATATTTTACCGTGTTGTTAAGCACTTGAACTTTTAAGCAGCTTTGTCACTTGGGAACTAACGGAATTTTTTACCCATCTCCTCTAGATTTGTCAGGCACATATTCATTGCCACTGATTTATGTGTCAGGTCATAGTCCATATAGGCAGTAATGTATTCCATCAATTCTACTGTACTCGAGAAGCAGAGAGGCTATGAAGAGCTTTCTCGCCTCCCGCAAAGTCTGAACTGGGTCAGGGCTGAGAACCTGCAGGCCATTTCTTTTTGCATAAGTATTCCTTTTATGTCATGCCAGTTACATGGCAGATAGGCAACACAGTTCATTTTTATGTAAACTTGTAAACTAGTACTCCATTTTCTTTCAGCTTAGAAAGAGTATACTGTAATATGTAGGAATTAAAAGAGTCACAGCAGCTATTTGTAAACATGCAAGAAATAGATCTGAGATATAAAGTGAAATGAGTGTTTGCCAGTTTTTAATTCTGTATTTAAACTTTATTTCATTGGATTTTGGCACCTACATTTTTGACATTTTTTTTATGTTTTATGATGTACATTGAGTGTGGTTCATTTAATATAATTTTGGTTTATTTTTTTATTTCAAATTTAAATATAATATAATTTTCTGTTAATCAATATAGTTACAATAGTAGATTTGGGGTTAGTGCTACTGCATATTTTATATGTTATTGACATGAAACTGAACAACTCATCTTGTTTTGTGTGGGTCTCGATACTTTGTTGACAATCTGCTCAGATGATCATTTGTTTGGGTATCTGAGTCTTCATCTCCTTCAAGTTAGAATAGCGAGTGGTTTTAAAGTCGATGCAAGTTCAGGTCAGAGGCAACAATCTTTTTTAAAAAATCCTGTATTTCTGCTTGATTTTCATTGTGCTTTTCTTGGTAGATTATCAAATTATTTTTAGACTTTGGTTGGTGTTACTGTATTTCAAAATTTTATTTCTTGGTCTCGGTTTTTGCTCATGACAAGATCAACTGATAAATTAGTGGATAGTGGCACTAGAATATGGCAAATATTTGTAGATAACCAGAAAAAAAATTATAATCAAGCTGATGTCTTCCTCCGTATGTTTTGAATCTATGAACATATTTTTCAATAAATCATCTGTTTAATATCTGATTAGATGATTAAATGCTTGATAAAAAAAGATGCATCTTAGCGGACTTTTGTTTTGAATTTTATTAAAATATGTTCTATGATTTATGGCTCTGATTTGCACTGTTCAATAAAGAAAATAAGAAGAAATATGTAGATGTCAGTTTGAAGTTTGGAGTGTAGAAAACATTTCAAACTTCAAATTACTACTTATGTTTTGAGACAAGACAGGATTGTTTTTATTGATCGATTTTAATGCCTTAAAACAAATGTTGTATGCTATATCTCTCCAGTGGATTGATTTTCCTGACAACATTTTCTAATCCCAAAAATGACTGCTATTTCACATGTATTTTTCTTGGCGGTTTTGTTCATAAAGCCTAAAGCTTAATTTTTAAAACCAATTTAGAAATGTTTACAAAGGTTAAGAAATAATAAATCACATTAAAAAAAGTATCTGACTTCCATAAACCTATTATTTTGCTTGTTTTGTTGGCACTGGAACAGAAATACACATCCAGCATAATTGAACGACCAAATTATGGTAGCCATTGGGAAATGACTTATTTTATGCGTGCTGTTCTCATTTCACGCCTGATGGAGTCTCACCTTTAACCAGGAGGTGCATGTCTTTCTGTGCAGTTTCGGGCACAGTATTCTAATAAAGGTATAATGGAAGCATTCTCCATTTTAATTGGACATTATTAAAATGACATATCAATCCTGTGGCAGAAACGTCCCTTCCATGTATTCTGTAATTGAAACAGTCTCCAGTTCCTGCTCCATTTTCCGTTGTATAAGAAGATTGAGACGACTTACGTACAACAAATCCCATCTAATCATAAAGTTGCTTATAGTTGACACGCTACATTAAATCATCATGTCAGTTTACATATCAAGCTTCTGATTGTAATGATGCTTTGACTTAGTGTCTCACAAAATGTATTCAGAAAGTTACAGTTTTTTGCAGCACATAACATTTTGCATACAGGCCAAAAGATTCAGTTTTATTTTGTATGCTGTCCATGTGATTGGTTTAACTGGGTTATATTTATTATATGTAGGAATAAATTAGTAAAAGGTGTTGAGCCACACCTTTCAGATTTGTACTTAGGCAATCAGAATTAATCATTACTTTTTGTTGTCTGTAATAAAAAAATATCCCTCTAAGGTATGTTAAATTTTGAGGTTTCAATGTGGCAAATATGTGAAAAGTACAAAGAGTATTCATACTTTTGCAAAAAGCTCTTTGTGTGACACATTCTTCTTTGGTTGAAAGTAGCCCATTATCTTGCAGCTCCCTTTTTATTCTTATCATTTATATTAGTAATTCTATCACTTTCGGTAATTTATCTTCCCTCATAAATTTGTTTTCTGCAATTTTACATTCCAAAAGTCCCGATTCCCATTAGCATTTTTGCAATTATACAGAAAATCCATTAAAGTTCTTGGCAATGAAATGACAAGAAATGATTACCCTATTAAGAACCCGGAGTGAAAACACAACATAACGTGAATACTATTGTATGCTAATAACATTTATTGGAGGATAAAAAAAACATTGAATTACTACCTGTGCCTAACCACTCAAAAGATTCTGTTTCAGCTATTCTCGTCATGTGGCAGACAAGCAGACTGAAGCCGAGCAAATAAAAACTGGCAGCTTCTGGATGAACGGCTGCATGTTTGGGTCATGATAAGGAAGAATTACATTTTTACACGCCACAGAAGAGAGGAAAACAAAGCCTGGTGTGGGTTTAAAAGCTCTGTAAACTGTTGGAAAACAACTCAGCGCAGGGGGGAGAAAATGAAGTATCATTCTCTCTAAATGGTTTAAACCTTGTCCTCGGAGAATGATGTAAGTGATTTAGACTTCATCAGAATCACACACTATGGCCCCCAAAGCACAGATACTGAAGAAACATGATTGTAGTGTGCAAGGGAGGGTGTAAGGTGTATTAGTCTTTTGGGGGGGACTCTGAATGGAGCTATTACAGAGCCTAGTGTCATTTCTACAGATATTCATTCATCATAACAAGTGGGGCAATGCTTATTTTTAAGAATACTTCCACAGTCCCCTTTCTGTGTAATAAAATACTGTATGTTCATCTCCATTATGTATTCCCATCTGTCCATCCACCAATCTAAATCTGACTCAGTGCCAAACATTTTCTTTATGTTTATGTTTGTTGTTTTTCCTTGGAAAGGTGGAAGCAAATCATAGAGAAGCCATATGGTTCCGGCACAGAACTGTACAGCTAACAGAAAATGATTTAGTTATTCTTTAAATATTAATGTTGTGTTTTCATTGCAACTACAGATTTATTGTCTTTATTATTATTATTATTATTATTATTATTATTATTATTATTATTATTATTATTATTATCATTATTATTATTATTATTATTATTATTATTATTATTATTATTATTATTATTATTAT
>CAEFZX010005792.1:0-110743 GCA_903066825.1 Alfaro cultratus | reverse complement strand
AAAACACAGAGAATCACTGGAAGGTTCAAGGCAACGAGGAACACAGAGACAGGCTCTAGGGGGGCTCAGAGGTACCGTGACTGGCAAAACACTCTGGCCCCGGTGGACTGGCGGCGTACTCCTTAAGTACACCTCGCTGACGAGGCTGATGGATCACAGCTGTGACCGATGATGGCACCACCGCACTCCATCCGGAACCTGGCGCCATCTAGTGGTGGAAGAAGGACACGGCGCACAGGAAAAACCCCACATAGACAACCAGAGGGCCCCGGAACATGACACTAGGGGGACATGTAGAAATGTTTTGACTTTTTTTCTATATGTGCAAACATTGCTGTCTTGGTCTTGCATTGTGTGTTACATAAATAGAAGTTCAGCCAAGTGCAGTATTGGCAATAAATAAATAAATAAATAAATAAATAAATAAATAAATAAATAAATAAATAAAACATCAAGCTTATGAATTAAGCTGTCAAATATCATAGGACATAGGAGAAGTTTCATCAAGTGAACACAGGCTTTTTTCAAACACCTACAGAAAAAAGGCGTTTCTATAGCAACACATGCTATAACTGCTTCAACATACCTCAGGGTTTGGGGAGTCACTCATGACAGCACAAAGGGCTGGGTCTTTTAAAGCCTGCTTCAGCTGGACTATGGCCTAAAATGAAAGGATGGGAGATTGGGGGTGCCGTCAAAAAAAAAACTGCTTAAATTGAGAGTACAACAGCATTACTCGAACTTTACAGACAGTAGATATAAATACACGGTTGTTCATGAGATCTTGACCGAATCTAAGCAAACTGTCATTTGATTTCAACCGTTAAGTTAGCTAACCTAACTAACCCCCGAGCTGTTATTTCTAACTGCTGTTAGCAGTTATCTGGCTTTCCCTCGACACTAGCTAAAAAAAAAAAAGAAAGAAAAAAAAGAGCTAGCTTCAGTTATTACCTGCTGTATAATGGCATTGTCAGGCTGTGTCAGCTGTAACAGGATTTGCTCGAGCTCTTCTATCATCTTGATAGTCGCGATGAACCTCCACTTGCTCTTTAGGCGACCGTTAACGTGGAAATATCACTCAATAACACAGGGGCCGCTTTTCATTGGCTGATGCCCTTTCTACGTAGCAACGCGGCTACAAAGTGCGTGGCCGTCTCGCAAACAGACGCCACAGGGGCCGCGTTTCATTGGCTGATGCCCATTTTACGTTATAGCACGGCTGCCACTTGCGTGGCCGTCTCACAAACACAAGCCAATGTACATGCATTAGTAAACACATGCTAATGTAGTGTCAGACTACATTGTGGACTAGCAGACCAGCAGAAAGTTTTCACATCAACAATTGAAAAAGAATGGTTCTCCATTGCCAGTGGGGAATCTGTACTGGTTAAAATGTGCAACATTGTAAACAGAGTCAGAAATTTTAGCTAAGAGGATGACGGTATATTTTCTGTATAGTAAACTAAGGTTAGAGAAAGCAGTGTATGTTTTGTCTGAGGTCTAAGGGGAACAGCTGGGTCAACTCTACTATGGTGGTCCACTGTTTTTATGTTTCTTTCTTTCTGCTGAGTCGTTTCGCTAACACTGTTAGCAAGTCAACGCTAGCAGCACTAAGACATTTTACTGTTAGAAGACGTGGAATAACACAAACTTAAAACTAAAAAAGTATCCATGTTAGAAGTGAAAATGAACAGCTGTATAAATAAGTCTTTCGTTGAGTTTTATTAAAAAAAACCCCACACCGTTAAGCTCAGCTTCTGAGCTAACATTAGCAAGTTAGCACTGTGCTAATGCTAAATGGCACGGCACAGGCAGTTACACGACTCTCCACTGATTTCTTCTACATAATATTTCAATTATGAATTTACTTAATTTAAAAAANTCTGTTAGCTTTTGTAGCTACCAGGCTCGCTCTACAACTCCTAAAAGCTTGAAAAATGAAATGTTAGGACTGAAAATAACATCAATGTAATGAAGCTTCGCACGAACGTGTTAGTTCCTCTGTCCATTGTTGTAGCTGATATTTGGGGAAGTGATGCACTAATCTACTCAGAAATACTCTCATGTTTACATAGAAATAGAGCGCCGTTAGGCTTTGTTTGTGAGACTTTCTTTCTTTCTTTCTTTCTTTCTTTCTTTCTTTCTTTCTTTCTTTCTTTCTTTCTTTCTTTGTGGCGGTTGGCAAGCAACTTATTGATGTGCATTACCGCCATCTACTGGAATGGGGTGTGGATCGGGATGCTTACATATAAATTCACCCCCCTCTCCCCGCCCAAAAAACTAATAAAAATAACTAAAACTTATATCCTTTCTATCATCAATTTAGTTTTCTAAAGGTAATTTATTAAATAACAAAAATATTCAGAAGTAGATATTTTGTCCAGAATGTCTTGTATATTTAACTGTAATTTATTTTCTTGTAACTGACATACTAATTCCCTTCTCTCAACAGAATATTTAGAACAAAACAACAAAACATGTTTTATTGTCTCTTCTTGAATACAAAAATCACAATTTCCTGTTGGATGTTGTTTGTGAGACTTGGGATTTTCTAGGACGGTTGTGGGCGGAGCTTGGTAAGGTCCATGGCAGTACTGATACAACTTCTACACCAGGGGTCACCAACACGGTGCCCGTGCATGCCCTATCTATTTTCCTCAAATATTATCTTATTGATATAAAACTCATACCAGTAGTTCATAGAGGTACTCTGATTATGTAGAAAATGTGAAATCTCTCTTAATTTTTTTTTTATTTCTCCATGTTAGAAGGGGGATGCATTTTTTGGCAATATGGATTTTGAGCCTGCTGATATATGTATGCCCTATCTATTTTCCCCAAATGTTGTCCTTTTGGTATGAAACAATACCAGTAGTTCAGAGAACAGGAATGATTATGTAGAAAAGTGAAATGCTTCCTAACTCTCTATTTGGCAGAATTAGCAGGGGATGCATATTTTGGTATAGCAAATTATGAGCTACCTCTATTTGCATGGACAATAGACAGGGGATGAAAATATTGGCAGGCTCAGAAATTAAAATGCATCCCCTCCTACATTAATAGACTGGACAGTTAAGGATGATAAAAAAAATGTTCTACATAATTTGCCTCTGCTTTGTAATGCTTTAAGCTATTATGGTGTTAAAAGAATAATCGGGGAATTTCAAACCATCTGCGGAGAACATTTTCAGCAGACACTGAAAAACCTTCGACTCAAATGTCTCAATAAAGGTGTTAAAAACCGTATTTATTTCAATTAATCTGCGAAATAAAACCCACCGTTTTAGGGTTTACATGGTCAAGAAACGTGATAATGTTACGAATATCTTCAGATTTCAGTGCTTTTTCTCATCAATATGCGAGAGTTTGGAGCGACGCGCGCTCTCGCGACAGGCATGCAATTCTCGGCATAACACCGGCGACTAATTTCTGCAAGGCATTTATTTTGAAAGGCTTAACAGGATGTACCGAGCATTATGTTTGTTTTGCACTTCACTAGTTTAAACTTTGGGGCACCTGTTGTTCTCAGAGGACTGTGTAGAAAACTCCACGGCGCGTGCATACCTTCACGCTCACCCAACCAGTTGCGGTGTGTATCACATGGGGACGGACGGGGCTCCCACTCTGAGGAACTGAGTTGCACTTTACCGGCGTTTATGTCGCGTCTGCAACCGACGAGGATATCACAGTGTCCATGTGGATTAAGTAACTTCTTTCCGTTCTGGTCAATCGGATTTTTCTCTGTTTCTGGATATTTCTCCCCCCCGCCTCCCTGTAATGTTTGAGGATTCAACTGCAGGTGCGTACGTTTCACTTTCTCAGCTGTAAGAAATGTTTCAAAAAGCGTTTAATTAGTTACCGGAATACCGCGGTCAGCAGAGATTTGTGCTGTCACAAATAACACACTTTTAGCAACCTAGAAGTTCCACTTTTATTTGTTATTTACATATAAAAAAAATGTTATTTAATTACACACAAACTTAAAGTCTATTTAAAGTATATTCTTGGGGGGAATCGGTGCGCGATGGAGAGGTGTTTCTGCGCGTAAACACTACGTCCCGGACAAACGAGCCACTTCATGAAAAACCAGATACCGTCATTATTTTTGGACGTTTTTTTCTTCAAAAAAGTATATCGAATTACTATTCATGTGGTCTGCTCACTAGGATGGACCAGTTCAAGTTGACAAATTACGATTCTGAATGTCGGCGTTTAGTTGAGCAAAAAGACTCCAAGTTAAATCTGACGTAATTGTTACCGACGCGCATCTTTCGTGTTTTAGCGTACGCCGAACTAAAACGTGTTCACGGTAGAAAAAGCTAAAGGTAATACAGGGGTACATTTAGAAAGAACACAAACACTGGTGTATGAGTCGTCTAAAATCCAACTTTGTGTTTGAATCCAAAATTTGTGTGTAATTAAATAATATATATATATATTTTATGTGTAAATAACAAATAAAAGTTTGACTTCTAAGTTGTAAATCAGGTTTTTTTGTAACCTTAAATGGTTCATCCTGCCAGTCATCTGTCTTATAGATAATATTGTCTTTACTACAAACGGGGGCTGTTATTAATGACATTTCATCGACATCACAATAAAATGACCCTGTTCAAAGCAATGCCTTGCTTTCAAAATGAAGTGGACATTATGAACTGTATAAGGGAGATGTAAATATTCACCTAAAATGTTCTCACCAATATTTTGTGGTATCTGTTGACATGATGATGAATATGATGACAAAAATATTTAAAAATTCAACTATTCTGATTGTCTCTAGAGTAAATCTATCACTGTGTAAAGTCTCTCAAATACTATTAAAAATTATATTTGGTTGTTTTGTGAGACATAAACAGATTTTTTTATTGGTGATCTCATAAAACCAGCAATAGAAAAAAAAAATTCAAATGGCCAAAGTAGCAATCCCAATCCTTTGGATTCAATTAGTTTCTCTTTATAATAATCATTTACAACTGTTAAAATATGTTATTAATTGATCGTCCCCACTGCATGGTTGGTCCCTTTAGATTCTCCATGTTGTGAATTTTGAAGAATCTTTAGAAGCTTTACTTGTGAAAGATACTTAATCAAATGGCAGTAATAAGTTCTTGCATCATTCTTCTCACAAGAAAAGAACAGCAGACAACAGGAATAGTGATGTATTATTCCTAGTCACGGATTGCACAAATCAAACCGATTCCAATCCTATGTGTCACTGCCATAAAGCGGTTGATCATTTCATAATATTGCTGCTGCTTCTGACCAGATTAACACTCATAAAGCTCTCTCTCATTTTGACAGCGTCCTCCATCCCTGTTGTACGGCAGCGGTCGGTCTAAACACGGAGCTGAATCGAAGGGAAACCGGTATCGAGGCCCCAGGGCCGCGGGACCCCAAAGGCATGCTTGCAGCCATGCTGCGCCAGAGCAGTGGCGGCGGAGGATCAGGTGGATCGGGCGGAGGCAGCGGGGGTGTCGGTGGAAATAAACTCACTTTAGGCATCTCCCGACTCTCCAGCTCCAGCATGGGATCGGGAAGCCCCTCTAGGCTGGCCAAGAACAACTCGGTCGGCTCGGACAACCAAGATGCCGCCCCCACCGATCCAAACTACATCATGCAGCTGGTCAGCGACGTGCGCAAGTTTGCTGACGTGCTCCTGCAGCTCAAAGAGGTGTTCAACTCCAAAGGTGTGTTAGGAAGCCTGCTGTCTTTGCATGCGTCTCGTGTGTTTGCTTTTGCTATATTTCTCTGCTGTTGATGTAAAGTGGCTGAAACGGTGTGTTTCTAGACTGCCTGAAGAGTTTACCGAGTTGCATCTTAGTAATAGAAAAAACTCACACACACACACACACCAGCAACCTAATCTGAGCTTAGCGGAGCTTTTTCAGATATTCCAAGTGTCATTGGAGGGGACCTGTGAAGGATTTGTTTCCACAACAGCCATGTGGATGTGGGCTTTGCACCAAGTTACACGTCAACGTCACTATGTTAGACTCATGTGAGTGTGTGCACTTTCACATACGAGCCAAGCGATCTGGTGTTGATGTTCCGTACCAAAACAACATGTCTCTCTTGTGCTTTCTTATCGCTTTGTTTGTCTCCCACATGAGTCCACTTCTTGTTGAAGTCACAGCTTTCAGCAGTATGGAAAGGAAAAAAAAGAAAGAAACGCTGAACAGTGTAAGCACAGCGAACGGGATTTGTAACGGAATGTAGCCGTCGACCTCGTCCTCTCTCTTGTGTACACACACTGTTGCTTTTGCTGCAGTGTACACTACAGTGGCTACCTGTTTTGTCCTGTGGCGGCCTTGGCCGCGCAGTCAGTCAACCCGTCTTATCTCGGTCTTGCTTTAGTTCTTATCTTTTCTTGTAAAGCAGAAAACAATGTTTATTTTAGTGGGGTAACAAAACGCCACTGAGGGAAAAGTTAAAAGCTGTCTTGAAATGATGCGCTAATTGTCCCCCGCTGTGTGATTTCCAGTCCAAGTAAAGATTGTGATTGTGAAGTCAAATGAAATCTTTCTTTATTGAAGCAAAAATATCCGCTGTAGCAAATAGTTTTCAGCAAAATTACAGGTGCTACACTATATATTATTATTATTATTATTTGGCAAAGCATGAAACATTTTTATAAGCATTCAGTTTTACTTTTCCGTGTTGATCAGTTATTGGTTTATATCAATCTGTGCACTACTGTATTCCTGGAGTTCATATGGTTTGAGACAGAGGCCCATTTCTTTTGGCCACTCTTCAAAATGAGAAAGTTGAGAGAAAATGCTTTGCCATAGGGTTGTGAAAAGCAGACTAAAACTTAACTGTCCTCAGGTGCATCGATACATCGGCCCAGGTTTCTTAATTTTGGCCGATTGGATGATACTTTCATGTGAAAATAATCATATCCACTGAACTTTTCTATCTCCACCAGGGTGTAAAAATCATCCTCTGTCTCCTCTTGCTCTTCTGTGAGAAAGGGATGACTGACATAGACCGGAGATATAGCCATTATTCATCTACCATTTGTTTTGGAGTGAGGCTGAAAAAAACGTTCTAACTTCTTAACAGGAACTATGCTACAAACACCTTAACGTAGCCAAGTTTTCGTTGCATTGTGCCATACAGTTTTCCCCATACACACAGCATTTGTATTTGGTTCTCTTGTTCTTTTTGTCCTCATGTCCACTTTTAAGTCTGATTGAAGATCTGTGATGTTGTTGGCATGGGAACCTTGTTGAAAAACCATTGCATCCTCAACTTTTTGATTAAAAAAAAAACAAAAAACAAAAAAAAAAACAAAAAAAAAAACTTGCCAGTAATTATTGTACAAGAGGTTATGTTAAAAAATCACAATGTTTTGCTTAAGAAAGCTCTAATTGATAAAAAGTCAAGTGGACGGTGATGTCAGCCATTTTTGTTCAGACCTTTTCATCATGGCTCTCAAAGCATGATGAAAAGGAAATCTCAGATTTTTCTTGCTTGTCCTATGTTTTTTATTTTTTTAATTTTATTTTAATTTCATCAAAAGGTTAGGAAAGGTGCAGTCCAGCGCAGCTTGAGCAACTTTTCAGTGACCATGTTGGCACACTTGCGGTTCGAAGCAGTAAACCACCATGTGCCAGGAGATTTAAACCTGTAGCTTCATGGAGCAGAAGAAGGCTTTAGCTACAAGTTGATCCCTCCTGGTTGTTGGATATTGTCTGTCTGGCGTAATCAGATACAGCTGCAGTTTTGAGTCCGTTTAAAACCAGATGAAACGGGATTGGTGCACAGCGTGTGAGCACAGGTCCTTGCTATGTGGCCCAGTTGCATAGCTGTCATTTTAGACAGTTTGGCTTTGCTGCTAAGGAACCGTTGAGAAACCAGTTTGTAATCCCCTGTTCACTCTGAATTATAATTATCTATGATTGCTGGCGAGATGCATCCTGAGCTGAAACGTCAGCGCCTGTCAATCCTCTGAGCTGTTAATGCAAACGATTTATATGTCTAGCGAGAACACCTTTCTTTTCTCCTTTTTTTTCCCCCAAATTGAATTAAATGCATGCCCACATGTGTTAGAAAAGCATAGTATTCCCTTGGGATGGTTTATTCTTGTATAATTACAGGAAGGGGCAGATTTGAGTAAAAGGAGCCACATTGCTACCTTGTATAGTCAATACATTAGAATATGCATTAAGACGAGTCTTGTTCAGTTAGATTAAAAGTAACTTTTGAAAATAAGACTGAAACTGGTCCTCATAAAGCCAACATTTTTGTTTTATTTATTTGTTTATTTTAATATTCTAACATAGTGGGTGGGCGATGTGGAACTAAAGTTTTACGATATTTATTGGTACTACTATAACACATCCATTTGTGTATAATGGTGATGAAGTTCCTAAAGTAAATAGACTTTTTGGCGACATTCTAATTTATCGAACGTTTCTGTAAATGACTCCGTCTTCTATGGAGGAACGGAAACCGATCCTTGGGAGTGACCAGATTGTGCAGTGATTGGATGAGATGCAACTCTCCTCCTAATTTATGGCCATATTGTCTCTGAAGCACAACACAATAGTTCAAACCTCTCATTACTCTAAATCTCTTATCCCCCCCACACACAACCCCTTCTCCCCTCAACCTCACAGAGCCAGTAGTCACAAGCTATATTCAACTTAGGGCCCTGTACCCCTCGCAACAGTGCCCGCATTCACAGTCAGTGATGTGAGACTGACACTCATTGTCCCTGAGAGGCATCTCCAGACGAGCATGCTTCTGCTATCTGGCAGCTTTTGCACAAATGTTTCTTTCCCAAGTCAAGAATAGCTCGTTGCCGCAGGATTGATCCCCTGGGTGTTTTTTTGGTTTTGTTTTGTTTTGTTTTTTCCCCCTGCAGTCCGTGTTTTATTTTTCAAGCATTGCTTATTATCCTTAAAAGGACAGCATTACATAGTGGCTCCTTAGTTGTGGCTGCAGTCGGTGAGGCCTGGTAGGATTTCGTTATTTACTCACACCCGAGAAGATGGGGTATCGGGGTAATTCGCTGCCAAGTCAACGTTGGGGTGGGGGGATATTTCATCATCAGGAGTTTGCTTGAAAGGTCCTGACCTGCTCCAGTGAGCGTCTATGAGAGACATGTCAGCAGTTGAGTAGGATTTTATTTTGAAGGGCGATCGTAGCGAGGGTCACAGAGGGCGTTTGTTGAGATGTGGACATGGACTCTGTGGCTCTAGTGTTTGGACTGGGGAGGCCCTCTGATGCTCCCCGTCATGAGATTAGTCTGTCAACAGCCAAACGGTGCATTGGTGCTTTCCGTGAGATCAGGAGACGATTGTTGTTTGTTTCAATATGTACTTAAGGGCTAAACATGTTATTTGTTTTGTAAGCATAACCCGGTCTTAAAGGGACAGGCGTGTAATCAGGTGTTTAAATGCTTGGAAAGCCATCAGGCATAGTGGCGGTGATGAAATTTGTGTCATTTGCTAAAGACTAATAATGGCAAAACAAAACAATGTATTAGCTATAGTTGCATACAGCAGCGTTTTGACATTATTTCTAATTTAATTTCAAAGTATATCCACTGTTAGACTAGACTAGTAATAAATTCTTATGAAATCCTCTTGGGATCTCTCACTGTTTGTGTAATTTTTGGTCCTTTCCCATGGAAAGGACCAATGGGAAAGGAAAATGATGCTTTACCAGGGCTTCTGTGTTTAGCTGCATCTCTGTCTTGTACTGAATTATTTACAGAGCTATTTCTGTCATAAACTGCACACATTTTTTTTAAATTTCTTATATAAAGTACTTCTGGTCCAGTGTTTCCCTATGTGTGTGTGTGTGTGTGTGTGTGCGTTCTGTCCCTCTTTCTTATTGTTCTCTCAGCTGCTAGGTCAAGTTTACTTGTACAGCACATTTCAGCTCCAAGGCAGTTCAAAGTGCTTTACATCATAAAAGCATAATAGAGTATCCAGTTATGAAACAAGCAATTAACATCACACTTTGTCAAAATGCCATCATCAAAATCAGCGTGATCACCATGGTTGCTGCTCTTGAGCTCTTATTTGCTGAAAGTAGGAAGTTGTTCTTTTCCACCGAAGCCACATACTTAATGAAGTTTTACCAACTAACAAAAAACAATATGAATTTGACTATATTATGATTCAGATCAAATTTGGCTCCATGCAATTGGATCTGAATTGTCTTAAACAATTGGATCATTTCTATATAATTGGATCTGAGTTGGACATTTGTTATTAAACAAGCCGAGCTGAATTATTCAAACTTCTCAAATATGCACTGATCAAACTAGATTTGTGCCTCATTTCCAATGTGAAACGATGACATCACACTGTGTGTGAGAGGAGCTGATGTTAAACAGCGTTTTTGTAAAAAAAAAAAAATTTTTTTTAGAAAACAATTGGTGTACATTTTAAGCTATCTTTAGATTCTTCTGTTAGAGATTAGTGTGATTTCTAAACATTTCCAAACTGACCAGGAAAATTGCAGAAGACATGTGTCAAACTCTATTCCTGGAGGACCAGTGGCCTGTGACGGTTTAGATACATCACTTATTCAACAAACCTCAATTGACTGGCTCGACTGCCTCCTTCGCGTGCAGTGAAGTTTTCTCCAAATTATGGCTACTCTTGTCCTGTATGACCAAACAACATGCCTCCCTAGAAATTAAGGTTGCTCCCTTTGAGCAACCTTTTGCATCTTTTGTGCTTTGTATGACTTCACTTTAAAAGCTCCCTCTGGTTATGAAATGGCAGCACTCGGGTAAAGTATGTCCTGAAAATGAGTCTGTTCTTGGAAAACTTTCTTGTCCTGCCTCACTGAACCCAGCTTACACTGATCTCCATTCTGTTATTGGATAATTTGTGCTGATTTAGTCCTTAAGTGTTTCTCTGTGATTCACTTTGACTCACAGCTGTCCTCGGTTAATCAGTGTGGGATTTAGCGGCTCTCTTTGTCCACACACTCTGTCGTTCAGGATTTTAATGATTAACACACACCTACGTAGTATGTTTCCAGCAGACTTGTGCAATGACATACTGTAACATACCATCAGCGAGTAACGGTCCAAATGTTTGCACAATTGTTGGTCACCGATGTGAAATGTCACTTAACCTAAACAATGTCTGCCTTTACTTTTTGGTATGCTTTTGATTCGTGGGAAAATGAGCGTGTTCTCTCCTTTTGGAGGTGGGGTTAATATTCTCTGCTGATGCAAATGCCTTGTGGGAAAGCGGTTCTGGTCTGGGTCCTCTGAGAAAGCCTCGATGCCATTTTAGCAAGCAATATTCTAAATCACCCCTCGCGAAATACCAGCCTAAAATTAGCCTCTGCTCGGGTCTTTTCACAAACCCTTCCAGACTTTAATGGCAGCGGCTAAGCGTTGTTTAACTTTAGGCAGTCTATCCCACTGGGTCTGGGATCCACTGTTAAAGCTTTGCAGCCTCCCCAAAAAAGTTCCTTTTATGGCTCTTTTACTGCTCCCCGACTTAAAGTCACTGTAAATTGTCCCGAGTGCAAGACCACACAAGCCTTTGTTGTTTGCTGAATATCGCGTTGCAGTCAGAGAGCCTCGGTGTGCTCACAGATCTGCTGAACTCTCTTCATGTTAATTAAGCAGCCTTTCAGGATATGTTACATTAGCTTAATTGTCCTGGGTGATCCTCGTTTTAAGGACCAGATAATTTCCTTCTGGGATTAAACTTGTGACATATGGCGGACCTATTTATCCCGTCTGCCCAAAGAAACAAAGCATGACATGACCACACACACACAATGCACTGTGCCGGTAATAAATGCATGCCTTATACAGTTGATTAAGCTAAACTCGCCTGGCAAGTTTGTAAGATGTTTTCATGCCATGGGAGAACCTTCTCAGTGCATCCACCTTTCTTTATTTTTCTGTTTTCCTGAGAGATTTATGATGATGGCTGCCTTTTTTTCTGCTGGAGCAGCTTTGTTCTAGGAGACTGTCAACGTCTGTGACTCTGTAAGGTCAAGCTTCAGGATTCCCACACTGCCTATGAGAAGCTGGGGGATTGATGATGATGAGATTTGTTGGAAAAGTCTTGTGCTTCTTGTCTGTTTACAGCTGATTTAGGGTCCGGGGAAGTCATACTAGAAGCTTGTGTCTGTTCTCGTATGTCTGTGAAAATGATTAAATAGCAATATTGTAGTCGAATAGGCAATGACATCCAGTTTATCAAGTTCTCAGAAGGGGCTTCCCCTTTAACCTTTTGGGTTAAAACAAACAGAAATGTTAAATCGATCCCACACATAGGCTTAGCGGTGCCTCTCCTCAACTTGTTCATGCTTTGGATTAAAGGTCAATAGCATTAGCGAAGAGAGATTTACTGCTAACCTTTTTATAATGTCCAAAATATTGATTAATGCAATCAACAGAGATGAAAACTGAACAAAGTTTGCAATGTCCTCCAGCATGTGAGAAAACTCAAATTAATTGATTGAAACATTCGAATACAAACTGTGGTGGCTGCATTTGTCTCCTGCGATTATCTGTCATGATATTTAAACACAAACTTAAAACGAAGATGTATAACATGACATAAGTGCTTTGATTTAAACCAGAAAATTAGCCAATACTCTTACAGCTGTTTTAAGGTGCCCTACTCTTTGCTTCACTACTATAAGTTGTCATCTGTCTCGTGGGTTGCTCGTGTTGTTAAGGTGAATCATTTTTATCACCCTTATCTGTCTCTGTTATTTTGACAGGACAGCAGAAACTACACCCCAAGTGTTAGTGCTTTTTTCCTCTTCCTGAACATTGGGTCATGCTCACATGTGACTTGCTCGGCCTCGTACTGACTAAGGCTTGGTACTCATTGAAATTACTCAGTGAAGATGTTATTAGACAGATAACCAGCTGTACCAATGACCTACAATGTTTGATAAATATAGGAACTCTGTCTGTGACAGCTTGCTTTTTTTCTTTTTTACATTTATTCCTGATGTGTTGCAAACAAACAAGGAAATGAGTCATCTGTAGCATAAGTTGATTTAAAACACTTTGACTCAAAGTTCATTTCCCTTTATCTTGATCAATAGACTATAAAACACCTCTTTGTTGTTTTCCAACAGAGGGATTACACAAACGCCAGTCTTTCTTCAGGGCAAACTCCGACTCAACGTGGCTCTACATGTTTGTTTTCTCAAACAGGCTGAATAGAAAGCACCACAATAAATAAATCACAATTTTTTGGCTCATATGAGATACAGCGAACACATAGCCAGCAGATATTTCGATAATGTTAGAGCTGCTTTCTAGTATGAGCCAATGTTTGATCTGATGGTAAAAAAGGCAAGTCTGTCCTGTCTTCTACACTCAGATTTGTGGTGTTGAATTTGCCAAATTACAAGACTTGCAAGCAAGACGTAGCTAAACACTTCTAAGCATTATAAAGTTCTACTTCAAATACATCTACCATCAAGGAGATGCTGACCTTGTCACTCAACAAACTGTATCTGATGACCTTGTTGATTGAAGGGGTGAAGCGGAGCCTTGCACTCACACTGGCCCCATTATCCATCTTCATTAGGTTGAGAACAGTTTGACTTGTTTGTCCGATTTGTCTCCTTTGCTGCAAATTTTTCTTTGTGACTCACAGCACAAACTGTTTTCTTGAAGCAGTTTTTGTTGTTGCTTTGACAGCTATATCAGCATTGTTTTAGGATTAGGATGATGGCTAAAGCTAAATGCCCCACTAACCTCCCCGCACAGTCTCTTGACAGGTGCAGGAAAAAGGCCACCCCCATCTTTAAGCTTCTGTCCAACAGACTCCCTACTCTCTGGCTGCTGGACACAACTTTTGGATCAGCTCTTGAGTCAAATGCCTGAACAGTTTGGCTGCCAACAAGAGGTTACACTGTGTGTGTGTGTGCGTGTGTGTGTTTGGGGGGGGGGGCATTCCAGCTATGCTTCAAGAAAAGCATAGCTGGAATGCCAGCTTTCAGAGCTTTGCATCAACAGTGGGCGGTAGAGGTGGTGTCCGTGTGGTGGTTATGGAGGGGGTGATGCATTCAGAAAGACAAGCTCCCTGTCTCTTGATGACAAGAGGGAAATGAAGGAGAGAGAGAGAGAGAAACATTTCAATACAAATATCTGAGTCAAGTTTGAAGTCTGAGAGTTCAACCGTCATTGATCATATTTTCTCATTTGCATTGACTGAATAAAAGCTAACAAGCTTGACGAAGGCAGTTGCTTCCAGCGTGGCGACAAGAAAGCCCCCCCCGTCTAGGTGGAAGGTGCTGTGTGTCTAGCCTAGGGGTCTCTCTCGCTCTTTGTGTATGCAGTCATGGGGAAAAATGTCTTCAAAGGTTTAAGATCCAGGGGAATGTTTCAGTGTGACTGGAGAGGTCTGCAAAGGCTAAGTTCCCGTGCCTTTTACCAGCTGCATGTAATCTGCTAATCCACAGAGGGGACCGTCGGTGGTCTGTCCACATAAGTGGGATAAGCGGGAAAGGGGGGTGCGCTGACCACAGGAGATATGCTGGGGAGAGAGAGGTGGGGGAGATAGCAAGCTGTATTCTGACCCTTCATCTGCAGTGACCCTACAAAGCATTAGAGGTTAAGTGGACTTTTTTTTTGGTCAAGACCACCGTAAGGGCTGCAAATACCTAAAATTCAGAGTTAAACAATGGGGTCAGGTTTAGACATGGCTTGGTAAAGAATGTGGCTTTTCACCCCCAGGCTGCTGGAAATGAATCACTTTTGAACAAAGGTCATTATTACCAGAGTTGCATTTGGTTGCCGCGCTAAGACAAAGAGCTGAAAAGTCTGAAAAGAGCCCTTTCGTTGTGCCTTCGATGACTGTCCTTTAAGGGGAATGAGGGATAAGGGTACTTGTCGGAGGAGTACGAGGAATGTCCAGCTGTAGTCAAATTGATTGGGACAAATGAAGCTTTTAAATGACGGCGGTCAATGTTTTTCTGTCTGGCATCCTGTTTCTCCTCCTACGTGATTGGACCCGGTCCAGGTGGGGATCTGTTTGGGGAGGTCACAAGAAAATGGGGGTTTGAGGAATGCATCAGTCCTACAGTAATTCATTGCAAGAGTTGCAAGGGGAGGAATGCTGTCCAGTCGCTCCGAGTCGAGGCCCAAATGGAAAGCTTGAGATGACAAAGAACTGAGTCACTGATAGCAAGTATCCAAATGGAGATTAGTGACATATGGTGTACATTAAGCAAACTCAGCTGTTTTTATGTTTGAATCATGATGCTTTTTGCTCAACAGAAGTGCTGGAATATGTTACACTGCCCACCCAAGAACACCAAACGGTTAAATTATAAACTCAATGCATTTGAAGTACTTTAACAATAAGAATACCTTCCTTTTAAAAAGGCTGTAACAATGTTAATCATCGCTTTTTATTACCTTGACTTGCGAAGATCTGAAATGTTTCTTTTTATGCCTGCTGGATGACATCAGTACATTCTGGGTTTTCTCGTACTAAGGCTTCAGATAAAACCGTAAAAGAAAAAAAAAAGTCAATCCGACTATGAACTATGGACACTTTGGAAATAAACATCAGGCTCTGACAGTTGTCTGTACTTTGACCCCCTTTATGTTCGCACACTAAAGCTTTGTACGGTTTTATAATTATTATTATCCTGCTGCTATGTATTCTGCTTTTCTTTTGCTACACCTTTTAGAGATACAGTGATCAGATTTATTTTTTATTTATTTATTTATTTTTTTAGATAATTTCAGATCACTGGTTTTTGTGAAGACTTTACCTGCTGATACAATGTTCCCTTTAGGAAGGAACAATGTTACAAATTCATCCAAGATGAGTATTCAGAATGTTTTTCCATAATTCTGGCATCCAGCAGTCATTAAATATTCATTTTAAGAAACCAACCAACCGTTTGCATTGTTGATCAATTGCAGATAAATAAATTTAAGTCTAATTTATTTTCGGTTGAATTTATATCGCCCCCTTGTTTCCACTGATTTTGATGCAAATCATTAGAGAATTATGAAAGATTATGACCCTTAACAAATCAACCATCACTAAGCTGTAGAATTAAAGTTGCTTTAAATTATTCAGAAACATCCAGTGGCATCCAGTTCTGTTTTGTTGC
Source organism: Alfaro cultratus (assembly GCA_903066825.1). Lineage (NCBI taxonomy): Eukaryota > Metazoa > Chordata > Actinopteri > Cyprinodontiformes > Poeciliidae > Alfaro > Alfaro cultratus. Next base: position 94,654 of record CAEFZX010005792.1, on the reverse strand, counting down.
TTGCATTTTCATCAACAAACACTAAAATTTCATGAGAATGTGAAAAAGCTACAGGACCACCTCCCATTCAGCTCATTTGCAGGTGGGGGACAGACACCATCCACATAATATCCCATATTCCTGTAGTTGCATTCAAGTTTTAAATCTTTTTTTATGTAGCCTTTATTGTCATATCTTGTAAAAGTGGGCATTTAATATGTGACCCCTTTAAATTTGGGTTAAGGATGACATGAAACGGGCTGACATTATTTTTGGAAAGCCGGGCCGCTGAAGCATCTGCTCAGTGTTTTGGTACCGAGATGTCACCTCAATTGTGAGCGATCTGACAACGTTTTCATTATAAATCCCCCCCCCCCACACACACACACACCACCCCACCTCGACCCTTTGCTCCCGCAACTCCTGCCCCAGCTCCCAAACAAGAGGCTGGAATGCTGGGTTTCCATGACGCTAATGAAGTAAAAACCTGGCAATGCGCTGCTGGCAGGCTCAGAGCCCCGCTCCTGATCTGCGGCCTCCTTCTCATCAGGATCCGAGTCTGATCCCCATGTAGCCTTCATTCACCAGGGCTTCATTATGCCAAGGAATGTCTCTCGTTCTCTCCTAACCGGCAGATGAAGCTGGGATGTGAGGGGTGGGTACGCAGGGGTAAATTTGGGACAAATCCCAAGGGATAGCGCAAGCCCAAAAAAACACACAAATTTCCAATCTTCGTTCAAATTCTGATACTCCCACAAATTACTCCTTTGGCACTTTCTTTTTTTTTTCTTCTAGAGTCGACTATTTGGAGCAAAAAAAAAACAAAACAAAACATACATAAACACCAAAGTGTCTTTTCTCAAGGAGCAGGAAAAGCTGTTGTGATTTATTGGTCCATAAATGTGGCATGCCCATGATTCAGCAAGGCTCACTGTTGGCTCTAGGACAACAGACAGCCTTGGACACTGCAGAACCAAAGATTTCCCTGTGGAATAAAACAAACAAACCGGAACATCTTATGTATGTTGCCTTGTGTGTTTAGGAGCCCTTGATATACATTTCTTTCGTTTTCTTAATTTCCCCTCCTTGTGCATCACAGTACTTCCTCTATAACAAGTCCACCTTTTAAGATTTCCATTTAACATTTCCTCCCTGCTGGGAACGAGCCGTTCTCTCTTTGTGTTGCACCCAGAGTGGCCGCGAAAGGGTTAAGTAATCAGTCTCTTTACATTATCCTGTGCCCTGCTGGGCTGGTGGATGCAGCTATAATGTCTTGCTAATTAGCTCCCTTTTAGGATTTTTTTTTAAAAACAGGCAACAGGCCACCATTGATAAGTGGAGCGTGTGGAGATTGGCAAATGAAGACCCTTCATTTGAAGTCTTTTTGAGGAAGTTATTCTTTATATTTGCATTTAATAAATCTATTGCTTGATGCCTTCAGGACTTTCAGTTTGCCGGACAGACGATTAAGCCTTTGCCTTTGTTGTAGAGATGCACCGAAAAATAGGTGGGTGACCAAAATTGGACAATATTTAGCTCTGTGTGCTCCAACCAACTGCTCAGAAACTAAAATGATGTCAGAAAACTCAACGTGGCTCCATATAAAGTCAAAACTTTACAAAAATTGCAATTTGGAATGTATCCACAAAAAAATGGGACTATAAAGAATCTAGAAAATTTTGGCAGAAGTTAGAGGTGCTTGTGATAAACTTTGCCCTTTATCAAAGTCATTGTGGTTTTGACTTATGTTTCCCAAACAAAATTTTATACGTGTTCCCTGTTTCTATGGTGAAAGAGTCCAGTGAAAATTTGTGCATTGATTATGTCAAAATAAGTAATCTCATGTTGATGCATAGTTAAACGAAAAGCACACTGGCATGTTTCCTACCTCATGTGGCTCTAAGACAAAAGCACAAAAGGCTGGTATGATGAAAAACACACCAGGTTCTCTGTACTGGTTGGATCTGTACTTGGCAAATGATGAAGATAAATGAGCAGGGTTGCTATGGTGAAAGATGGGACTTTACAGGTCCTGCGGAGAGACGTTTGAAAGCATCATGGTGTACAGCTGGTTAGGACTAAGTTATGTTGGCAAGAAGTTGCTAACTTTTATGCTAATAGATGATGCTAGTGGTTGGCAGGAAACTTGAAAATATGACAAGGTAATTATGTTATTGGAAGACATTAACAACACCCATTTATCAACTATGAAATCTTTAACATAAAAAAGTACATTTAAAATCATTTTGACTTGTGACTTTATTTGCTGAAGTTGTTGGCATGTAGAGCAGTAAAGACTGCGATCCGGTGAATTTAAAAAGAAAAAAAAATAGACACTTGACATCAGTCTCCCTATGTGTTCATACACCAACCATACTATATTGCTATTGTGGTTCCAAACGTTTCACCAAAGAGACTCTTTAACCTGTCTTTGCTATCACTGTTATTGGTGAATTTAAAAAAGCCTGAGGTTAGGAATCCAGATGAAATTTGTTCATATCCATTCTATTAATATCCAATCATCCAGTTCTGATAATAATAATAATGTAGTAGAAGCATAGACAGTTTTTAGGGTATAATCTCTAGTGGTAGAGAGTTATCCATTCAGGAAAGCCCAGCTGTGATTGTATAGTGCCATCTTTCCTCTCAAGCAACCATGAATGTTTACTACAGTTGGTGAGTTTTGGCCATGGCACGTTACCTGTCTGTTGGTTGGCGTGAACGTATCAGTCCCATCAGCAACCAGCATTGTTACGGCGGCCCCAAAGAGCCCAGCAGCTTTTGGTCGTCTGGCAGCAGTGTTTGTCTCACTCTGTGGGGGGGAAAAGAGGGCTCACGAGTAAAAGGCAAAACCGGGAGATGGCTAAAGTCTTTCTGATCCCTCTTTCCATGATGGTTAATCCGGGGCTGATTGTCAGCACAAAATGTGGCTTTTTTTTTTTTTTTTTTACTGCCTGGAAACAGTCTGCATGCATTTCTAGTAAGGTGTGACTAAGAAGCAACCAGTCATTTAAACACCTGACGTAGATAATTACAGTGCGCATTGTGTTTAAAGCATCAGATGACAACAACGTGTCCGGCTGCCTGTGTGTTTACAGTCTAGTACTGCAGAGCTTCTGGGCCACAGTGACGATTACGTTGACATTTGGTTGATAGATGAGAGAACAGATAGAGGCGTCTCCGATTTTAACGTCCTCACTCGAGCGAAGGCTTCACCAACCTGTAATTCTAGCAAGTCGTAAAACTTTGTCGTTTTCTGACTCCTCATTCGTTGACATGTTCCCTTTTATGAACCCTAAAGCATGTCAATAGCAGAGTTTCAAGGTTGCTTGATAACAAAGTGCATTTTGTCCTTTTGTAAATGGGTGTGTTGACTTACTCTGAGTGAAATGAGTTTACCTGGATGCCTGAAATGCCATTTTCTGTATAATTGACTGAGCATGTAGTCTGTAATTATAGAAATACCACACATTTAGCAGTTAGCTTAGATGGTTTCGCTGCATAGATGGTGCTGTGACTGATTGGCTGATGTCTGAGGTTACGCTGTCCATCAGCAATGTGACCACAGTTTATTAAATCCTATTGATTTTTCTGATAGTTTACGGTATACAACTGTGATTTTATTTCTGACCTTGAGATTTTAAATCACAGTGAGCAACATTATTAATAACCCTTGGAAATCCTACATGGACGGTGGTGACTTCACGATGCCAAATATGATTAGTAATACTGATATCTTGGGTGGGTCAAAGGTGTCCAAGTTGAGTTATGTTCACCAGATTTTGTTTAGTAGCAGCAGATTAAATTTGGTTGAGTACAACAACAATATTTTAGTTTTTTATTGGTATAAAAGTCAGGGATGCACCGATCCACTTCATTCGCTTCTGATACAGATATCTAAGATTTAGTATTGCCTGCTACAGAAAATAGTGCTGAAACACAGACATAAATGTACTTTGCACCAGCACAGCACGCTGAAATACACCAATAGCGTCACAAAATCAGTCAAACATGAAAAACAACACAACTTTTAATTTGTTCAGACAGTGCAAGTAGGAGCATAACAGCCAATGTAAAATAAATAATAAAGAAACTGAAACTGACAAAAGCAATAGGTTGGCTGCCTTGGTCAAACAGGTACAGCAGCAAACCATCTTTCAAATGGTTCAGAAAGTGCTATTAGGAAATCAAAACTAACGTAACATAAATTAAACATAACGTCGGTCAGAGCACAAAGCATAGAATTGGACTGAATAGATTTGCTCTTATGGATTGGGCACATTGTAGATCTTTTTTCAATATCTGTTCCAATACAAATAATATCGGATCGGTACATTACTAATAATTGTTTAACCAGGGATGATTGTTGTTGTAAAAACACCCTAAATGGTAATAGCTGATTTTCTGAAGTAAAGCACTCATAGGTAGAACTAATTGGGCCGTCCTTTCTGACTTCCAGAGCATCAGGACTCCCTCCATCAGGCGGTCCACGAGCGACTCGGCGAGCTGCTGCGGGTCCTAAAGGCCATCATCAAGAAGCACCAGAGCCTCAACTCTGTGGATATCCTGAGCAAAGCTGGAACGGTGATCGCCACGGTCAAAGGTATGCTGAGCTTTTGCCAGCTCTGCCTAAAAAAAAATTTAAAAAAATGTGTAAACATACACAGCGGAGCTGTCAGGTTTCCTGTGAAACATGCCAGCCACTCCTCCACTCTTCCTCTGGTCTGTTTTCCGTCTCTGCCGTATCTGATCCTCCCTTCTCTCATGACAGCCTGCTTTGCTGAACACACATTTTCTATGTACTACAAGTAGAATAACAAAGCTTCTTAAAGTGTCCGTAAACTGTTTTCAAAAACAATCAGCTCCTTACAGGAGGCTTTGAAATATGCTTAACCTAATATGTTTTCTTTTCTGTAACCTTTGGATCTAGTCAGGTGTGTTTTATATTTAACTTAAATTTAACAAAAAACGTGATGCATTGAGGTGACAAAAAATTTGAAGATATGAGATGAAATTTCAGCAATATTTATGGCAAACCAACTTTTTTGTATTGACAAATGGAGTGAAGGTTTAATAAAATACGGTCTAGTCTAGGTTTGATTAAACCCTATGTCTATACCGATAACTCCAAGGTGCTCCTACTGCTAAAAACAGTAAAATAATCAAACGGAAAAGATTTTCAGAAATCTCAAACTAAGTTTTAATGAATCCAGGTTTTACTGTAAAACCATCCATTCCACGTTTAGTCAAAGTACTTTTGATTTTGAACACATGAAGTGTAAAGTGCAGTCCGCATAGGAAGGCCCATAGCAGATGCAAACATTAACTGTTTAGTAAATTTCAACCGAGTTTAATGAAAAAATCCAAAAAGTGGTAAATATCTCCTGTGGCCTCCTCAAGGAGAATTCAGTCCTTATGTAGCAGTTGTGGCCAGGTCAACTAACATTAGACTATTATTCTAAGAGACCAACTCGAGAACTACTTCCTTTTTTGCTTCAAAATAAGAGTCTGAAATATGGCTACAACAGAGTATGGAGGTAATTGCTCATGATAGCCTAAGCTAACTTCACCAACAATAGCTTCCCAAAACTGTGTTCACTAAGACAAAATATATTATTACAAAAATCTAAATTTAAACAGCTGTTGATTAGATAATTAAAAAAAAGCAACTTTTTTTTTTTTTTTTTATAGTTAGGAAAGTTTAAAAGGATTTCCCAAGATCAATGTGGGACTTCAGCCCAAAAGAATGATTGATTTTGCTATGCTTTACTAAAGCACAATTGAAGGATCTGATTAAGACTATAAAACTTTTGAGTGGATGATGGGGTGTAAGTTATAAACATGTCATTTCCTGCTCTTTATCTTTGAATGCAGCCTAGTTTTGGGCAACAAAACCAAAACAGATACGTCTTTTAAAAATCTGGAAAGTACAGAATTTTGAAACCGGAAACCAGGAACTGCATAATTTAGCTGTTATGAAAAAAAAATATTCCAAACGACCTTGTTGTTAAGACTGATTAACAACACACCAGAACAAACTCCTAAACGGGTCTCTACAATGGTCTCTACAATAACTTTCGTGCAATGTAAACATTAAGGCTTTTAATGACTAATTCTGGGGCTCTTCTGCCACTAGGTGGTCAGAATTACTCACTTCTGGACCCTCCCAGTCCCGCCCTGTTGTCCTCTTAGTAACAATGTGCTTCTAACTCTCCACATGTCAATAAATTTTAGAACTAAATCGCAAAGCTTTTCAGTTTGAAGAAAATTAGAAAAGATGGAAAAAAAGATAAAGATATGAAGTTGTATCAAATTTTATTTAATTTCAACTTTATAACAAAGTAATTTTGATTCAACATAAAGATGAAGTACACAATTCCTCCCATGATTCTTGGAATGAAGTCGTTTACCACTTTACCTGGGCGTGGTATTAAGATCTGTGGGACCTCAAAGCGGTCTCCAGTCGCCGAATGTCGGACAGGTCTTTGCTGCTGACGAGTTGCTTCGACGGTGTTGTGCGTTTTCCATGCAAACAATACCATTTTTCCCAGATGATGTAACTTCCACATTTGGACCATTGGTTGGGGCCTGAGCAAGTAGTGGCATTGTATTCCAGCAAGCCTCAGGATGTCCTGTTGAGGGGGTTTAGGGGTGGGATAGGAGAGGAGGACATTCAGCAACACAGGAGTTGTGTCCTTTTCATTGGAGGTGGACATAGTAGCTGCTCCAGGATTGCCAAGAAGCTTCCCAAGGACAACGGAACCTGTTTAAGTCATTGTTGCCTGGACAGTCACCTGTGGCCTACTCAAAGACAATACCATCTTTTTCTTTTTTTTCTCAATGGATCTGTTTTGTTGTCATCTTCACGCTCCTTAAAAGATTTGGAAATGTGGGATTTTTAAGGTGTTTCTGAAGCGTTTAGACATAGAACTTGTTCCTGGACTCAATGAGGCTTATTACGGTTAGAACGAGGCCTGGAAAATCTTGTTAAGGTGGGTCGTATTTTGTTTTACGTTTAATTTAAGAGGTTTCTCCAAAGAATTGAGAAATATAAAGGAGAGTGCTTCGTCTCATTTGGAAATCTTTACAGGTCGAGTTACGTTAGTTTAATCAGACATGAAGGAAATCGTGAAACATTTTTGTTGGCCTCTCCAATAGATGACAAAATTATTGAAGGTATTAAGAGCCACATTCTATAGAGATATGGGAGGTTTTTTTCCCCCCCCAACACATTAAATTCCAATTAAACAAGCAAACCAGAAAATAAAAATCAAAGATAAGAATGTCTCTGTTCATCGATGGATTTCCACAAAAGTTTCTCCTTTCTCGGCCTTTGAACTCTAGAAATCTTTATTGTTCCAGTGGAAGGGAAGGACTGAGGAAACGACGGAGGTAGCAGAAATCGCTCCGTGAGATCACTGTTTTATTGTTGCACGTTTTCTCTGCTTTTCGACCATCTTTTTCAGGGAGAGGGGTTTATTTTCTCTATTCTAAGTCAGAACAGGAAGTTTACTGTGGAGACTGATTACAGCCGTATTTACGCCGCTTTCCCAACCCCCACCTTCATTCTGTCCTCAGTCATCACCGTGTTTAGACTCGCAGCAGGAAACTACTGCTTGGCCAGATTACAGCAAAATATACACACTTACAGTCCCCTGCTTATCTTTACAGACTGCCAAAGTTGTTTTTGGATGCTTCCAGAGGGGAGGGCACTGGATGATTTTCGGATTTTTCAAATCTCAGTATGTAAACAGATTGCCAAGAACGTCAGGTTCTTGAGGAGTACACCGTGATTCTAGAACTTTTCATTAACGCCATGTTTGACATCACCAACAGGATGACGATGAATCATATCATGGACTGATGCCTCTGAACAAAGGAGGCACACAGCATTCATCAGTTCAGTATCCTGCCAAAACTTGACTCAGTCTCTCTTTATTACATGTTACCAGGAGTGAACTTCAATGAGGTGAACGAGGAGAACAAGCAGAAGCTTTTTGGGGAGATCTACACCGCTATTGACACTTTGGCGTTCACCTTTGGCAATGTGTAAGTAAGATATCGGTGTTGGGCAACCATTGTAGATACAGTTATTGTAACAAGTTGACTGTTTTTTTGTTTTTTTAATAGATTCAGGTCATTTTTACCACTTATTTATGCACTTTTGGTGCTTTTGCACTTGACTTGTTAGCCTGTCAAATTGCTTCAACTCATAGCTGCAGTGATTATGGGTAATTTAAAGTAGATCTGATATGAGTGTCTCTATCTGTCCTGATATTAAAAACTACTAGCTCAGGTAACATGGCAATGTGCCCAATCCATAAGGGTGGATCTATTCAGTCTAACTCTATGAATTGTACTCTGACCTTTTTGTACTCTATATTTAGAAATCCTAATCACACTTTCTGAACCATTTGAAAGAAGTTCTGCTGCAGTTTATTTTTACAATAGGTTGACTTTAAAAAAGTCAACCTATTGTTTTTGTCACTTTAAATTTCTTTATTATTAATTTTTACATTGGCCGCTATACTCTTAAATGCACTGACTGAACAAATTAAAGTTGCTTTTACATGTTTGACCGAGCTTGTGAAGCAGTCGGTGTATTTCAGTGTGCTGTACTGGTGCAGAGTTATAAAATAAATGTGTAATTCAATACATTTATGTCTGTGTTGTAAAAAAAAAAAAAAAAAAAGAAGAAAAAAGTAGTCAATTCAGCACCATTTTTCTATATCTGATCAATATTGGTTTTGGTTTTCTGTCTTTTCTGTTAGAGACTAAAGAAACATAAGCTTTATTGATAAATGACCAATGCACCTGGTTTTTAATATATAATTCTTGTCCATTTCCCCGCCTAATCTTTGTTTTTATTTTTCTGTTTCCTCTTCCAGAGTGTCTGACTTCCTTATGGGAGATGTAGAGAATGGATCAGTGTTGGGGCTCCCCCTGACTAAGAGAAGCAGGGTAAGGAAAGTAGGACAGGTGGCCGTGTGTTAGAAGTCATCGCCTACTAGAAATGCATCTAAAATAAAAACAAGTGGCTCATGTCAGTTTATTCTGAGCGGAGTTTTAACAGCAGGATGTAGCTTACTGAAAGTGAATATGAAAGATTAGCCAGCAGAGTTCAGAGTTCAGAGGTGAACCAAGCCCTTGTTGACTGACGCAGTTGCCTTAAACATCCTCCCCCGGTGATAAATTGTTGTTGTTTTCCTGCTGGATGTTTTACTGTAAAAGTGGTCTGAGGAGGAAGTTGTCTCTGATAAGGGCTGTACCATGCATGTTACTGGAGCATTCTGTTTTTCAAGGAGGAAGCACTTCCTTTCCTCCCTGCTTTGTATTATTCTTTTTTTTTTATTTTATAAAACCATTTTGTCTGTTTTTCAGTCCTCTGAGAACCTCTCTGTGGAATCTGGAGGATCCGGTTCTGAGAAAGATGATCCGCCAGGTAAGACAGATTGAACACACAGCTACTGTACTCTCTGCGCCCGCTGTGTGAAAGGGTCTGGATGAAAACTAATCTTCTCACATTGAGAGGCAAGAAGGAAATAAAAAAACTTTGCACGTAAATGACATATAAATCAGTATTTAGGTGGAGCTCTTGCTGCTGCTTTTTATTTTCTGGAGCCTTTTTTTTTTTTTTTACACCGCCTGCTTTGTCTGAAGGATTAAGTAGGTAATAAGCAATCACCTTACTAACATAATACTTCTGCTGTCAGTGTTGGTTAGCCTTGACTGTATTAGCCCATATTGCTAGTAGTCAAGGTCATACTGAGCTTTTCCTGGGTATCGCGTTGTGATTGTGCACGTGGCACATCCAGCAGGTTCTGGTTCGTAGAGCCTCCATCAGTCATGGAGGAGGCCACCTCTTACAAAGCTTTTCGTTGGATTTCCTTTGCAACCACAGGGCCGTCTCCACCGGTTCGGCCCGAAGAGGTGGACAGGACGCTGCAGCGGCAGGACAGCGGAGTGGAGTCCGTGCTGCTCTACGCCAAGGCGTGGTCCAAGTACACCAAGGAACTCCTGGCATGGGTGGAGAAGAGGATCAGTGTGGGTGAGTTGGACCACTCGTATATTTCCAGTTGTGTTTCTAAAGGCTCTAGTGATCAAGACTGTATGACAGGAAAGCATTGAGAGCAATTTTTCACAAGGACTAAAGAGATTTTCCTTAAAGTGTTGGTCTTTTACTTTGAGATGCTCAGAGAAATCAGCTGGTGAAAGAAATTTGGCAGTGACTCATCCTGACTAGTGACTGGCTGGTTACGAACTTGGAATTCATATTCTTTTCTTACCACACACCATCTGTAAGCACTGAAGGCAACATTTTCTTTGTTGAAGTTGTTACTGCAGGAATGGGAGTCGAAGTTCACTGTTTTTATTATCAGTGAGGAGTTTTACTTCATAGCTACGCAGATTTATGCCCAGCTCTACATTATGTCACCAGGTGATCCTGAACTCATCCATGCACTGAACAGATGGTTAGATCACATTAATGCATGGATGTGCCACAACATTCTCCCACTACAGTAAATAGAAACCGAACTGAAAATATAACTTTTGACCCCAAAGAGGAACAAGCTAAAGTCAACGCACAGCTTCATTTATAACAGCTAGGAACTAGTAATCTGGAATACCTGGAATCTGGGTGTAGCAATGGACTCGGACCTGAACCTTCAGAGCCACATAAAGACAGTAACAAAGTTGGACTTCTATCATCTGAAAAACATTTCCAGAATTGAAGGACTGATGCTCTTTTGTAAGGTTTCTACAGTCCTTCTACTGGCTCCCTGTAGCTCAGAGAATAGACTTTAAAATACTTTTGCTAGTTTATAAATCACTGAACGGCTTAACACCACAATACGTTAAAGATCTGCTGCTGTTGTATGAATCTTCCAGACCAATCAGGCCTTCTGGTTCTGGTCTGCTCTGAACCAGAACCAAACATGGAGAAGCAGCATTCAGCTTCTATGCACCACAAATCTGGAACAAACATCCTGAAAACTTCAAAACTGCTGAAACACTGACTAAAAATCCACCTGTTTAAAGCTTCCTTTGATTCATAGTAGCTGCTTGATGATTTTGAAGATGGTATTTGACATGTGTAATGTTTACTACTTGTTTCATAATTGGTTACTGTATAATGTTTTTACGGTATGAAGCACTTTAAACTGTCTTGTTGTCAAAATGTGCAACACAAATAAACTTCACTTTTAAATGAAGTCAGAGGAAATGCAAAATCCGTCAGAAAAAGCTTCATCGTTGGTTCAGTGTTTGCTTAATTATATTTCCAGCATTGTTGTCTTTTCATTCGTTTTTTCCTTTAGTGCTAACTGAACTCCAGTTCCAAGATTTTGCTATAGTCACCACTGCTGGTTCAGCTTTATTACTGGTTTTATGTCCAAACAAAAAGTTTTAAAGAGATTCTGAATGAGGGGCTTTATGCAGGTTTGTTTGATGAAATTACCTAAGCTCAGGGTTTGAGTTTGTAGTGTGAGATCTTTTGTTTGTTTGACGAGTTAATGAATGCTTTCAGCTGAACACACAAAGCTCACATTCGCACCGTACAGGACAGACCGTAAAGTACCATCAATCAGCACAATAACAAAGCAGTGTTCAGAAACGAGCTGGAAATGTTCTCCTTTTACTTGCAGATGTCGAGTGTGCCAAAAGTTACGCCAAGATGGCCGAAACTGCCAAGAGTCTCGCAAGTCAGCAGGTGAGAAAAAAGAGAAAAAAAAATGCCGCAGCTCATTTCTTTATCAGACTAATCGTAATCGCTGACGTTTAGGAATTTTTTTCCTCCCACCTCTTAGGAGTTCATGCCGTTCCGTGAGACGTACATGACCGCTTTCAAAAACGACATCGAATACAGTCAGCTGGTACTTCAAACCACAGCAATACTCCAAAGCAACAAATTTGTGCAGGTAATCCATGAAACCAACTGTGGCTTCATTTTAAATTTTTTATTTTTCTTTTAGTAGGATTGAAACAAGAGATCTTAAAGACGGTATGTCTTTGTTTTCAGCCTCTCCTGGGCAGAAAGAATGAGCTGGACAAACTACGGAGAGAGGTCAAAGAGCAGTGGCAGAGAGAGCAAAAGAAAATGGTGAGTGGTCAGTTCTGCTTAGCAAAGTTAGTTTAGAATAGAAAGAATGTTCCTTTCTGATGCTTAAGGGGAAATTGCTTATTTGTTGGCAAGCTGCTCCAGCCAAAGTATTAAATATTAGTAAATACAAATATAACCTTAAGCGATATAAAATTTATAAAATATACACATATACCACAAGTGTGATGTTGTAAGTAATTTAAATATAACTAAATATAAAGTAATAACAAGCACTCACATCTTAATACATACATAAATCTATGAATGAGTCCAAATAAATAAACTGTAAATATATTTTTTTAACTGCAAAATAGTCAAACAAAAATCATCAGATGTAAAATGATTCTTGTTTATTAAAATCGATTCTATAGAGAATCACAATTTCTCATGCTGCGAATTCTGAAGAGATTCAAATTGCTAAAAAAAATACTTTTAAAATGCATCTTTGCCATTTGCCCACCTCCATACATTTTCAATAGTTTTTTATACATATTTTTTTATATTTAAGAACAAGCCAAGCAGCTAAGTTAACCTAATGCTGGTAATTAAAGTTACTGAATTTGATGCACAAACCCCAATTTTGTCTAAATATGAACTGATGGAATTCAGTTTTTTAAATAAATGTTCTATTCATTTGCAGTCTTTTCCTCTTGTCAGTCACATCATTTAAACAGTAAACCATTAAAATAGGAAAACACATTTCTGAATTTAAAATCAGACTGGTAGACACTTAAAGATTCTCATCTCTGTTGTTTATTGTAGTAATTTCTCAGTGATGTTTCTGCCCGTTAATTATGTTTTTTTTTTATTTATTTATTTCTATTTATGTCTCCAGCAAGAGTCAGACAGCGCTCTGAGGAAGGCCCGGCTGCTGCAGGCCCAGCGGCAGGAAGAGTACGAGAAGGCCAAGGTGAGCACCAGCCGCCTGGAGGAGGAGCAGACTGCGGGAGGAGGAGGAGGAGGAGGCGCAGCTGCAGCCAAGCAGCTGGAAAAGAGGCGCAGGCTGGAGGAGGAGGCCCTGCAGAAGGTAGAGCGCATCCTCCAGTTTTCTAATTTATTTTCTTCCTTCCAAGTATCCCCATGTTTAAGTTGTTTTGGATCCTCATTTTGTCAGGCCGAGGAGGCCAGAGAGCACTGCAAAACTTGCCAGATCGACGTGAGTGTGAAGAGAGTGGACCTGGCCAACACCAAGAGCGAGATCATCACTCAGATCAGAGAAATGATCTCCCAGTGTGACCTCACCCTCAAGGCCGTAAGTTCACGTCTGTAACGTTCACACATGAGGCGCAGATGAAACGGAGAGACCAAGCAACGCGCGATTTCACCGTTCCAGGTGACCGTCAACTGGTTCCAGCTGCAGCAGGCCCAGGTTGTGTCTTTACCCGTCAACCACCAGAGCCTGTGCGAGAACGCCAAGCAGTACGAGCCGGGCCAGCGATACATCGAGTTCGTCCGGAGCCTGCCGACCAACGGGCCCCGTCTGGAGTCGCACTCGATGGATTCGCCTGTCACCTCCAACGCCTGGTGAGATGCATGAATATCAGACAGATTATGGCTTCCAACAGGGCTGCTACGCAATATTGTTTATCGATTTATCGGATAAAAAAAATTGGTACATTTTGCTGACTTTTTGTTATTTTTATTATTCAAACCTTTTTTTGTAGAATAATAGAAGTACATTAAGAGATGAAAATAAATAAATAATTCAGTTTGTTTTTAAAATAAGAATATAAACATTTTATTGCATACCAGTAACATGCAGGATTCCTTTATTTGATCATTTGTAGCGTAGGATGCATCGGCATCAACATGCTCAGCTCTTTCTACAGTGTTGGGCTGATTTATTTATTACTTTTGGAATAACTGTTTGATAAATGGATAACAAAAGATGCTGTTTTTGAAAAAAGTATGCCACTTAAGGAGTTTTGTGTAGGACATGTTTACAAAGTTTTTTTTATTTGATCTGAAATGAAAAATGTACATATTTTTTGTAAAACAAGTTTTGCTAAAATATTGCTCTGACTTTGTTGTTCTTTCAGGAAATTACCTTTTTTATACTCTAGTTAGCGATTAATCAATTATGAAATTAGTTGACTATTATTTCAATAATTGATTCATCGCGATTAATCCGATTAATCGTTTCATCCTTCAAAGACTCCCTCAGAGGGCTCCAGCAGCTACACTCCACCATGCAGACATTACTGGATAGAAGTTAATTGTCTCCCTACTATGTTCACAATTCTTTTCCTAAAAGCAAGCGAGTCCTACGAATTTCAGGATGTAATTTTGGTCCCATCAGCTGGGTGCGTCTTCACACCCTCTGTGATAAATATACGCTGGACCTCACGGAGATTGTTTTGGAAAGCGTAACGCAATTGGGGCGGCGGGCTGCTTCCTGTGGAAACGATTGCGGTCAGCGGTCGGAGCAGCTTCCCGTCAGTTCAGCTCAACTTCTATCATTTTCAGCTCCCACTTTGCTAAGATTATCTGTCCTGCTAATTTGGGTAATTGACTTTGGTCGTTTCTCTTAAGTGTTTTTAGGGGGGGAAAGCTACCAAAAAAACCAACAAAAAAATCAGAAAGGGTATTGTTGACACAGGTTTGTGATCTCTCACACACACCCATGCACATACCAGACAGATGGGAATAAGAGAGTGCTTTGTTCTCACTTAGTTTTCTCCCAGCCCCCCCGACTCTGATCCCTCTGATCAAAAGAGTTCAGCTTGGGAGAGAGGAAATGAAACTTTGGCGCATACACACACCCACACTCGCATTCACCCACAACACTGCTCCCCAAAAGCTTAAATATAGAGCGCTGACCTACTTAGTGATGTATTGTGGGATACTTTTGGTTAACAATGGAGAGCATCGTTTGTTGATGTGCAGGAGTCAGTCATCATTGTGCAGTAGTTTACTTGTGTTTGATGTCCTGATCTCATGATATCAGGATTAGTCAGGGATCCTGTCACCGCTGATGGAATTTACTAGCATAATCAACAGATTGATGCTTGTGTATATTAATCAAATTATAATTCAGCGTCGTAATTCTGAGTTTTTGCTCACTTCCTTCCTTTTTTGTGTCTCAGGTTGCCTTCAAACAAGCGCTCACTGAGTGGGAGCCACTCCTCCCACAGCAACCTGTCGCAGACATCTGTCACCTCTGACGTGGTGGGTGGAGAAGACGTGGACGGTCACAGCAACACCCACCACGCCAAGATCGCAGAGAGACGCTCCAATGGTGGCACCGATATACAAGGTAGGTTTGCTTCAGCCGGTTAATTAGACATTTTTAGGGAAAAACATGGAGGGAAACTGTGCAATTTGAGCCAGAACCTAGGATTTAATATTTTTTGTTTATGAAACCTTTCCTTAATAATTACCACATTACTGGCAAAGAGAAGTTTTTCTCTTTTTTTAATTTTTTTTTATTCATGTTTTATTGTTTATAAAAATTGCCAATATAAACCCATTCTGCTTAAATTACAAGCTTGTGATCTTCTTTTAGCACTCTATCTGCTTTCACAATTTTTAATAATTATGACATTTTCTGTGTAAATGGTGTTTTCCCCTATATAGTTGATTTCAAATATTCCTGAAATATCCCAAATGTATACATTTAAGATATGAATTTTGTAAAATAAGTGATACTTATATGAATTGGACTACATTTTCTTAATCTGGAGTAGTTAGCAGCTTACTCTCTATTTTGATATGACTCTTTGATAACTCTATTCATAACTGTTTTCATCAGCAGACCTTACTTGGCCACGCTGAATTTCTTAGATCGCTTCATTGTATAATTATATTCACATATTAACACATAATGCAACTAATGCAAACAGCCTGCAATACGATTTTACAAGATATTTAAAAATGCTATTGCTCAATTCTACAATGGTTTTACATTTGACCACTTGTATTTAATCAAGGTGTCCATGCCTCCTTAAAAACTCTCAAATTCATTTATATAAAATTTAGGCCTTAAAATGTCTTAGATTTGTTAAATAAAATGTAAGTTGGCTTTAAATATACTAATCACAAGTCTTAAATTTTGTCATGGCAGGACTTTTTAATCTCACAGATTGCATGTATTTTTTTTTTCTGACAGAACTTTTCTATCAGGCAAAAGTTTGCGTTGTCTCGCGTTGATATTTTCACTCAATGCGTTCTGTGACTGAAGGCAGTTAAGACTATCAGTAACAGGCTACTAATGCTTGCTTGCTAGATAACATCTAACAAACAAGCCATTAGCAGCCAGCTAGAGTCATATGCATATGAGAAGCAGAAAGCTGTTGTCAAGAGCCACAAAAGGCCCCAGAAATTTTACAGTTTTGCCTCCTTGCTTTTCTTTTGTACATCTTTGTCATAATATACAGTAGGTCTTAAATGTTATTCATAATGGTCTTCAAAATTCTGAAATGTAATAAGTAACCCTCATACAGAGCTGTTCTTTCAGTGGCAGAAAGTACAGGACAACCTTTACAGATATGAGTATCAGTGATTAATAAACTCCCAACGTTTACTATAAATATTGAGAAACTCCACTTCATTTGTTGCAAATGTTGGCATCGGAGAGTGTTTATGAAGGCAGACGGGTGCAAACGTTTTTTTTTATTCATGTTTGGATTCTCCTTTCTTTCGCAGCACTTCGAATTCAGGGTCCCTTCCGCCCCTGGGGTTCAGCCAGTCAGGGCGGTGGGATGTGCAGCGACTCGGAAAGCGCCGGAGGGAGCAGCGAATCGCGCTCCATGGACTCGCCCACTGCAAGTCCAGGTATTAGACTTACGGATTTGCCACACTTCATTCCTTCCCCACCCAGTGTTGTCTGAGCTCACAACACCCTGATTTTATATTTAAATCACTTGCTGCCACACTGAGCTATTGAGGCAATAGATCACGGTTTATTATTATGAAATGCTTTAGAGAAAATTGTTTGCCAAAGAACGTGAAGGTGCCTTGAGACGGCAGCCAGAAACAGAAGATATTTGCCTATTGTGGGTTTTTTAATTGCCCCGGGGCGTCGGACATTTTTGTTTGAGTGATCTTGATGTTCACCCAACGTTGCTGGCATGTTCTCACAATCAGGAGGCTTAGCAACCGCACACTGTGAATGTTATGCAACTCTAATACAGTGCATACCAACATAAAAAGGTTGTGTTGAATGGGGTTTATGTTTTCCATGTTGCTATGCTACTGTACTTGAGGTGTACTGGTGCTTTGTGTCACTTTTTATCACATTTACATCACAAACTTGAGAAAGGATCATTTTCAGTTTTTCTTATAACAAATTTTGATGTTATCTCCAAAATAATCTGGATGCCTAAAGCTGGTAGACACACACCCTAAAAGTCTTGCAACTGTAGTTGCAGTGAAAGGTTTTACTGAGAAAACATGGATATAAAAAAATCATGATCCTTTATTTATTTTTTTCTTTTTCTATGCAGCCTTTGTCACTTAAAATCAAAAATAAAACCATTTGGGCAGAAATAACCTCTCCTGATTGGTGGAAGTTGGTCCACCGTTTGCATAATCACCGGTTACAGATTATTGAGGATTTGTGCCGCCCCATTGACCATCTTGAAAGTGTGAACAATGTGCAAATTAATCCTCGATTAGCCCCCTCATCAGGTTCTTCAGAAGCAAATCAGTGTTAATAAAAACAATCCTTTAGGTTACCATTAATCAGCCACTGTGGATGGTAATCACTAACAATCAGCTGCCACGTTTAGGAATCTGACACCAGGAACGGATAAGATGTGGCCTAATGTGTGTGTTCTGGCTTGTTCAGGGGATTTCAAGAGAAGGTTGCCAAGAACCCCCTCTACGGGAACCATGTCGTCTGCTGATGACCTGGACGATCGAGAGCCTCCCTCACCGCTGGATAACGGTGAGTCGAACCAGAACTTTTCCACTTCCTGGTCATTTGGAGATATTTTACTCTTGCTGTGTGATTTATTTATTACATTTTTTTCCCCCTAATCTGTTCCTCTCTACTATCACGTGTAAAGCTTACTTTCCCCTTCTCACTGGCAGGTTTAAGTGAGATGATGATAGAGACGGCCAGCTCCCCGGGGCCGTTCAGAAACACCCAGATGTCCAAAGCAGCTCAGACCCACAGGCTAAGGAAGCTCCGCGCGCCCTCCAAATGCAGAGAATGCGACAGCCTGGTGGTGTTTCATGGAGCCGAGTGTGAGGAGGTAAAACTCGCATTCCTCGCTTTATTTGATTCCTTTTGGAGTTTTTTTTAATGAACAGAACGAGAAACCCTATCCAGGCCAAAACCTTTACTGTTCAGACCTTTTTAGTAACTCCAGCTCACTGCATTCAAACGTCAAGCCTGCCAAAGTCACACAACAGCTTCTTTATCACCCACGGGAGCAAAAATTTCAAACAAAAACTGAAGGGGAAAAAAAAAGAAAAATGCCACTTCTACCCCCCTTAATCAAAACTTGAATGAGAGGGAATAAAAGGAAAAAAGTTGAAAATGGTCACATTCTCTCCTCAGAGACCAAACCAAGGGGGATCAGGCATCAGGAAACTGAAGAGGCTTTGTTTGTCTTCTGAAGAGTCCTCTCCATCATCCCTATGCAGCCTCCGTCTTCTGTTGACTCTAGATCAAGTTTCTGTCCATATTTATTAGATACACTGAGCAAGGCAAATAAAGGAGTCACTGGAAAAAGATAGATTATGTAATGCCGGTTGACATATTGACAGGAAGCTGGCGTAAGTATTCCTGTGGCAGCATGTTGGGAGTCCCATACAGCTGGTTGCAAGGACGTCTTGGCCTAATCTGAAGTTCCCAGGAAATATTTCTCGGACTTCTATTTGTGTCTGCAGATTTACGCACTTCCTGTTCTGTATTCCCTTTTCACTAGAAGAATGTTTCTTTTGGCATTTTGGTGTGTTTTTGTATTAAAACGTGCTTGGCCTACTGTTTTTGTTTTTTAACTCTGTGGTCTGCTTTTGAGTTGTTTTGTTCTATTCTGCTTTGCTTAAATTGCCCGTTGCTGTGTTTGCAGTGTTCGTTGGCCTGTCACAAGAAGTGCCTGGAAACGCTGGCCATCCAGTGTGGCCATAAGAAGCTCCAGGGCAGGCTTCACCTGTTCGGCATCGACTTCACGCAAGCAGCCAAAAACACTCCCGATGGGATTCCCTTCATCATCCGGAAATGCACATCTGAAATCGAGAACAGGGCGCTCAACATCAAGGTATTGTTATTCCACCATAAAGCCTGCCTGCAGAGCCGTGACACGCCTCGATTTAAAAGTTAACCAAACAGTTTTCAGGTTGCATGGCCTTTCTCTGTGGTGCCCGTCAATATTTCTCCTTTGTGAGTCGGAAAAGGCCATCGCAGGTTCCTGTGCTGAAAACTTTTTTTTGTGCTCTGAAGGGGATTTACCGCATAAACGGTGCCAAGTCCCGGGTGGAGAAGCTGTGCCAGGCGTTTGAGAATGGCAAAGACCTGGTGGAGCTGTCCGAGCTCTACCCCCACGACATTAGCAACGTGCTCAAGTTGTACCTCAGACAGGTAGGCTGCTTTCTCATAGTGTTTAAATCCTAATTAAAAAGCCCAAAAAACAGGGCTTTCTTATAAAGTTTGGTTCTTCTTATGCGCTTTGTGCTCTCCAGCTTCCAGAACCTCTCATCTTGTTCCGTTACTACAATGACTTCATCGGTTTGGCGAAGGAAAGCCAGCGCATCGTCGTGGAAGAACTCGAAGCCCAGCGGCTCAATCCTGGCGCCATTACGGCAGCCCAGGTCAGCGTGGAGCTCAACAGGGTGTTGTTCAAAATCAAGGATCTGCTCAGACAGCTGCCTCCAGCGCATTACAAGACGCTGCAGTTCCTCATAGAGCATCTTCACAGGTACAGGGGGAAGGGGAAGTTCTCCAAACATTGCTTTAACATGGGTATTGATCCGCTTCTCAGGGCGATTTCACACCTGATAGTCCATGAGAATCTGTTCGATTGGGGATCAAAATTGCAACATTTGTTACGTTTTCAGCAGGTGTAGTTTGTTTTCACACTTCACTACATCAAATGTACCAAACCCTTTGAAAAACCTGTCGCCCGGCTTGCCTGTACTCGCGCCGCTCCAAGAACCACTGAAGGAAACAAAATGAAAACCTCTGAAGAAGACACCTTAGCATAACTTCATTCTTCACAAAATGCAAACCAAAATGAAGTGGTGCCAGTTTTTAGCTGATGTAGGATTTCTCTTTTGTTTTTGGCAAAAGACCACAAGCCATTTCTTCCAATAGCAATGGACTTGACCATTTGGTTTGGTTGCATACAGCCAGAATGTCCCACCAAGCGTTCTCTGGTGCACTTGGCATTCACATACAGATTGCGAACCACGCCAGAGTTCATTTCAGCCGAATCGAGACCAGAGTTCGCTGTTTTGGTCCTCATCAGAGTTTGATTACATTCAGACCTCCCCAAACAAACCAGACTTTATAGATGAAAGAACTAGAGTTTGATTGAAGTGGACTAAACAGATCTGATGTGAATCCACCCTTAGACTCTCATCTCCTTTGCTTCCTTTTAAGGGTGGCCGAATGTTCGGAGGAAAACAAGATGACGGCTAGCAACCTTGGGATCATTTTCGGCCCAACGCTGATCAAGCTGAGGCAGGTGGATGCCGACGTCTCCCTTTCCTCTCTGGTGGATTATCCATACCAGGCACTCATGGTGGAGCTCCTAATCCGACACTACCAGATGATCTTTGATGCCCCTCTCAGCCCTCTGCATGGCACCTCACCCACAGAGGCGGATTCTCACTCTCGTCTCAGCCAGCAGGAGAAGGAGCAGCTGAGCAGGCACTCGAAGTCACTCGGAGACATCAAGGAGGTGAGATCTTGTCAATTTCCACCCTTTTGACCAGTTTACTTAAGCATCTATTTGTCAGTTAACATCTATTTTCTGATTTTTATAGCAGAGCTCAAATGTGTTTAAGAGACATTCCTCAGTAATACCATCTTCACACTTATTAGCTGAGGTTCAGGAGGCCATGCCATCCCTCGATGGAGATGACTTTGAACCTGGTCAGTGTTCATCTTAATAAAAAGTATTCCTTTAAAGCCCATCTGGATTTGTAATATATTAACACTTTTGATTTGTGTTCAAAGGCGATGAGGTGGACTCGGAGACCCTAAACGGGATGTTGTCGTCGAGCGTTCCTGAGATCGCAAAACCCAGCGAGAAGGGTCTGTGCCGCTCGCAGTACGTCACGGTCAGCAGGGTTCTGCTTCGACACCCTCGCAACAAACTGTCCTCCCGGCCGATGAGCATGCCGGCCGAGCGGGTTCTCGGCCGGGGCCAGGTGGACGAGAACAACACCCGGAACAGCGCCAACTGGGAGAACAAGAAGGGAGGTGGATGCAGCCAGTCCATCGAAGAGGTGGACGAGACGGAGAGCTCCAAACTGCGAGCGGGCGCACATTACCGGAGCACCTTCATCGACACGCAGACGCTACGGAGAACTTGGGACAAACAGTACAAGTACGACGTGGCGTCCAGGGCCGCCAGACTGGCAGCCAGCTCTCCGTCGGAGGGATCCACGCTGGACGCCAGCGGCTTGTCGGCTTCTGTGCCGGCCTCCTTAAACCACGGGACAGTGGGGAGCACCATCTACCCCAACAGACCTTACACAGTGGCGGTGCGTCCCAGCAGAACTTTAAAGAGGGAGGAGAATGTGTCAAGGAACAACACGATTGCGACAGTTTTTAGAGCGCCGAGGACTCTTCAGCCTCCGCCAGGAACTTTCTACAAGCCTCCCTCAGGGAGCAAAGCTAAAGGGCAGCAGAACTGTAAGCTAACTAACAGCGCAGAGGAGGATGATGACGAAGAGGAGGATGGCGACGATGAGGAGGAAGAGGAGGAACTAGGAATTGAGATAGAAGTTTCAGTCGATGAACCTCTTGAGGAAGTCGACCAGGCAGCCATGTCTCATTCTCCCAGGTCCAGCCCTGAAGAAATGGGTCAAAACCAGACGAAACCTGTATACCAGAGACTGAGACCCAGGCGCCTTCAAGAGGTAGAACACAGAGAGGCTCATTTCGTCTAAGTGAAAAGTCCTGGACTTCGAGAGTCAATACAAACTGTGGTCAAAGATGAACGAGTTACATAGTAGTCCAAAAAAGAAAGCTGTCTTCTACCTTAATCTACCTATTGATTTAATCCTCAGAAGACCAACAAGACGCACTTAAATCACTGCGGATACTTCAAATCTTTCAATCACTTGCTCAGAACACTCTGCACCATATTTATAATTTCTATAAAACTGTGCAATTGTTTTTTTATATATATAGATATATATATTGTACAAAGTTTCTACAAACTTACTATGGATGTTTGTTTTAATGCCAAAAAGTTGGGTGTGAATCATTAGATTAGTGCATATAATTGGAATCGCAACACTGAAAACAATCCAGTGCACTTAACCTGATGTGAATACCGATGGAGCAGTGTTTTCCCCACCGTGAGAGAGTGTTTTAATCTGTTACAAGTAGGTTATTTTCTAATGATTTGTGTATAAATCTGGGTAAATACATGTACACACGGTGCGTTAGGTAGCTCTACTGGCAGTTAAGACATGTTCTAAAAGGAACAAGATAGCAGAAGCTAGTTAGCCTTTTGCGTTTATATTTTTTTAACTTGGATGATGTCAACTTTGTCTGACAAGTTTTTACAAATGCCACTAGTGGTTTTTCCCCCCACAGTTTGTAATATCACCTTTACATTTTAATAGCCAAAGCTTTTTTTTAATTTTTTGTTTGCAACTTTAATAGTCCTACCAGTAACAAACCTTACATGTTCATTGTCAGCAATAGGAAGGACGTCATTTATTTAAACTGTATCTGTTTTTTTCATTTTAATGTGCACAGTTGATAAACTGTTAAAAGGTTCAATGTATTAAAAAAGAAGACAAAAAAACAGGTACATTTAAACAAACACTCTTTTGTAACTTATTAAAATATATCTGACAAATTCTAAGAAAGGTGCTTGTTTTTCTTTTATTTTAAACAGTCATTTCACTGTCTGCTGATTTAAGCGGGCAACTAGCATTGATTGAAACATATTAGTAACACTTCTAAGTTATGAGTTTTGTTATTTAATCATAAAATGTTTTATAGTTACTGAGAAAATTAAAATGTTACGCAAGACCAACTATAAACCCGCAGTCCCAGTTTGACGCTCAGGTAAGAGTGTTTCATTTACCGAAACCACGAGAAAAAATTAAAAATCGGAAAAACGCACGCGGGGGTGGAAAGCGCACGCGCGGATAACCAGACCCCTCGCGACGGACGGCTCACCACGGGGAGGTGTGGGTCACTCGACTTCTTTTGCGACCGCGCCAGGTAGGAGTTTTTATTTTTTTTGGCAAGAGCCCAACCCGAAATACTGGCCGAGTCGGGTCAAAACCATTTGCTTTATGTTCGGGTCGAGTCGGACCCGGGCTGCTGTGGCACGCGCGTTAAGGAAGACCAATGCACGACATGAAGTTGTGTTAATGTACTTAATATAGTCATTAGAGTTGGCTGTTTACTCTGTTGCGGACAGAAAGAAAGTAAGGTACGTTCATTAGACTGTACACAATGCGCATGCGCTGCCCTGCTCTGGTCCAACCAACCCCACATCAATTTGCTGGTACAACAAGCAACAAAATGGAGCCGGAAGATGTTAAAACTTAATCTAAAAATGGAAGAAGTTACACTGGTAAATTTAAATCTTAATTAAAATAATATGTCGGGTTTACTTAAGTTTTAAAGATTTTGTGGAAGTTCACATGTAGACAGCAGCAGGAGACACTTCCACGTACAAAGATGCATGCTGAAAACAGGCTACATCTGTCTCATTCCTTGTATTAATCCAAGCAGGCAAGAAAAAAATATGAACGAACTGTTGCTCATTGGTCAGAAGAAAGTGAATTTTGAATTGCATTTATAAATTGAGTTTGGAAATTCTGGGGAAAGAGTCACAGGGAACAGTACATTGCTTTAAGTCCAGTGTGAAGTTGCCACAGTCAAGAAATGAATCTGGGGAAAGTAAGTGCTCTCATTACCTGCAAGTTCTGGATCACTTCAAGCTTATTTCTGCTGACAAGCTTGATGGAGATGCTGATTTCATTTTACCAACAGCATGCCAAAGGCAACAAAAGTCGGTTCGTTGACCCTGGTATCATTGGTGCTGTGTCGGACATCTAACTGGCCTTACTTAAACCTTGAAGGCAATCTATTGACCTTTTTCTAGAGGAAGATGAGTCACCAGATCCAACAATACAGATGATCTGAAGGTCACTATCAAGACATCCTTGACCACCTTAGTGCAGAGGCACAGTTTTTTGGATTTTTATTAGCTGCCATTAAATATTATATTCAGTCATATTGTGAGGAATAAATGTTTATAAAATAGTGTCGTTATCAGAATTAAACTATTGAAATATTCGACGAGTTTCACATTACTAAACGTGATTGAATTGTGTTGAAATGTTATTACACACGCCCCTCAATAAATCTATAACCATACCTGTAATTACAGTATCTAATGAAGCCTCCTTTGGTAAAGGACATGAAGGGCTCTGCCGGTGGCAGAGGGGCGTTAGCCGTCTCTCCCAGCGCTCAGAAAGTAGATTAAATTCAATCCTCTTATGTATTCACGAGGTCTGAAAACGAGCTGCGTTTGCAACCACAGGGAACAGTCGAGAGAACATGGGCTCTAACGTTTTATTTTTTATTTCCTGTGCATCCATCCACAGCTGAGGTGTTCGTCTGAGGTAGGTGGCACATCAGTGTAATGTATTTACTGTAAACACGCTGTGGTGTAATAGCTACAGCGCAATTCAAAAAGAAGAAAATGACTCATACTGACTGACACTCTAATTGTTTTGTAAATGTAGGAAAGAGCAAAAGCACTTTGCTTTCTAATTTAGACAGATTGCAGTATATTTGTAATATGGAGACCTCTGTGGCTATTATTCTGACTATGAAGTGTGTTGAGCTCATTAACCGTCTTTATGAGCCATTGCTGGCTTTGACGCGGAGCTTCCTGCAGCTGAGTGGGCCGATTACATGTCAGTAAGACAAAGGATGGCTCTTCCCAGCACAGCGGATCATACTGGACTGGTTGCATACAGGTCTGCCGGGCCAGAGCCAACCCCCGTGGGGTTGGGGGGTGAACAGGAGCCACCATGGGGTCAGGAGGTCAGGTCAGGCTCCTGCTGTGGAAGAACTGGACCATCCGCAGGCGGCAGAGGGTAACTCCTTCTCATCTGTGCTTTATCCACCTGTTTTAAGACCAGCAGTGTGGGGCAATTATTAAACTTGGAGGAAGTCCCAAGTCAGATTCCATTAAGCTGTTACTGCTTCTAGAAACGGTTGCCCAATTGTTATTTTCAGCAAATTAAATACCTTCTTGTTACATTTGCTTAAGCGTTGCATTCTTTAAGGGCTGCCACACCCTGCTGGGTCTGAACAGGCACTGGAGGATTAATGGCCTTTTGTGCCAAGAAAAGGTTCATATTTAATACCACAGGAATGCTCTGAAAACAATCGTTAACATAAACTTAAAATGTTCTCTTGAATCAGATTCGATTCTTCATGGAGATCATGTGGCCTGTGGTGCTTTTCATGGGACTGGTGTGGCTGAGGAGAGTGAACCCGCTCTACCGTCAACATGAATGTGAGGCTACAGCTAAATAAGGAGGAAAAAGCTGTTACCGCTGTCATGCAGGCATTCCTGTTTTTATTTTAATAAATGTTGCGTAACTATTTAGAAATGTAATGTTTTGCTCTTCAGGCCACTTCCCTAACAAGGCCATGCCCTCAGCCGGCATCCTGCCGTGGATCCAGGGAATTGTCTGCAATGCTAACAACCCCTGCTTTCAGTATCCCACCCGTGGCGAATCTCCGGGTCTGGTGTCCAACTACAACAACTCCATGTAAGCTTTGACTAGGCCATTCCAACACATGGATGTGCTTTGATGTGTGTTGTAGATCTGACCTGCTTCCCCTTCCCCTGCTGAAAGACAATCCTCACAGCATGCTGCTGCCACCACCTTGTTTTATGGTGGAAATTATGTAATAATGTAACATCAGATCAGGTGTTTTGAACTTTGTGATTACCTGTATTTACAGTATTGACATGTAACACCCAGTGTTCGATAACGGGGTTTCACACACATGTAAGATTAATGTTTTTGGATTGACATTAGCCGAAAAACTACAGTGTGTTCATTTACATTTTACTTTTCATTAATGTTGACTCTCTATATAATATTACATAATTAAGATTTGTAACAAACTTCTGAGACCCTCTCAGAACAGCTGCAGTTAACACACTGGATTTTATTTAGGGGTATCACAACAGATTTATGAGTTTTATTTCCAAAAAAAATAAAAAGTGAGTGGACTATCTTTATATACTGTGTGATCTTAATAAAGATAGGGTGTGTTTGAGCTGTTCCTGATGTTTCTCCGCAGACTGGCCCGGTTCTACTCGGACGCAGAGGAGCTTCTTTTCAGTGACCCCGAGTTTCTGCAGGTCGATCGCCTCTGGAGGGAACTGAACGCCATGAGCAACTTTATGGACACGTTGCGCACTCATCCCAAAAAGATCTCAGGTCAGTGCTCCAGGTCTTCATTGACCTCCTGCACAGTCCCTTACTCTGAGTGGTTTTATTGGAGCCGGCGTTACCGCTGCAGAAAAAAAATGGCTTCCCTTATGTTTTAATCCGGAGTTTACGTGAGTATTAACGCAGTTTACTCTGTGGTTACGTTTAGCTTCTGGCAGAACTTGCAGTTCACGTCGGCTTAAAGACATTCATAAATGAGTTAATCTAATGGGATTTAGAAAAAATCCTGTTTTAAAACTCATCTCATTTGAAAGTGCATCTGAGGTTAGTTACATCTCACATGCTTTCCCATCATTGTGTCTGGATTCTTTAACACTATTATATCACACGGGCTTAAGGCTGGTCCGAACCTTAAGCTGCTTATTTTGCGACGAAAGTGTTTATTTGTTGGGAGAGACGTCTGGCCATGTCAACCGTCCGCTTTCTTGTTTCTTAGTGAAATCACCGACACGTTTCTTCCATCTATCGCTCCGTCAGACAGTGCCTTGCAAAGTATTCACACTCCTTCAACCTTTTTTTTTTAGCAATTTTTTGAACTGAAAGCGTCTAGAAGCAGATTTTATACCTCACTTCTCAGGTTGCCGATCACCCAAAATTAAAGGCCATCAGTGCAGCTCTCATTAAATTTCTTTGATCTAAACTATTTAAAAATCAGGCCAAAAGATTTACCTTTAACTTCCAGATGCTTAAAAAACTCACCACTCTTCTATGAAGGCCAGATTTGTAAAGTGCACGACATGTACAGTAGTAGCAGAAAAAGAGGCTGAATTCAAAAATGTACGCCCCAATTCAGATTTTCCCTGAGATTTTCTTGATCATGCGCCACTTTATTTTTGGTCTGTACTAAGATACAATAAAGTTTGAGTTTAGTTTGACAAAAAAGAAAATAAATGAAAGGGTTAATAGGGTATGAGTACTTTTCTATGATACTGTATCCAGCTCTTTGTTCCACTCGGAAAAAAATTAGCCTCCGTAGTGGGAGTGGATTGATGTAATTCACATTCCTGTGAAGTTCTCATGAGCTCAGAGAAAGAGAATGAAATCATTGTGAATAAAGCTATAAAATGAACGGCATTAACTCACGTCTGCTTATATTGCACAAACATAGAGTCTGCGGTTTTATCGGATGTAAACATTTTACTTGGAAAGCCCCGCAGTGCGACGTGCCGCTCCGCTTGTTTTACGGAATCAGTTAAGTTTCCCGTTTTCGTGTTCCCACTTGTTTTTATGTCGTATGTTGTTTCCAGTGGATGCAACACGAGTGAGATCACTCAGAACAAAACGGGCAGAACTGGATCGAGACCAAAACTGCACTCTGCCCGTCAGAGTAAACTCGGTTCAAGCGCAGGCAGGCAGATGGAAACATTGTTACAGTGTATAGAGAGTCGCAACAAGTGGGAAGCACTCAGCATGTTCCAATTGCTCCACTGAAACTCGCTTGTCGCAACTCGTCCACGGTATGTGCCTCCAGGACTTGAGGATTTCTCCGCCCAGACCAGTTATTCCAGCTCAAAGAGGCGCCGTTATCCGTTGAGGTCAGTGGCGCGTGGACCCACACAAACAGCTTCCGTTATTTGGCGCAGGTCGCGGAGTGAGGGTGGAGGCGATCCTGAAGGACGACGAAACCTTGACGTCGTTCCTGCTGAGAGACATTCCCCTGACGGAGTCTGTGGTGTATCATCTAATCAATGCCCAAATCAGGCCTGAACAGGTACACACGTTCAGAAACACACACACACACACACACACACACACACACACACACAAAGCCAAGAATACTGACTGCAGCCTTTAACTCAGAATATAAATCCTGAGAATTAACACCCAACATCATTGAGCAGTCAGTATGATGTAAATATAGTTCTAAATGAACCAAGAAAACAGAGGGAATGATAATGCTCGGTGGCAGAGTACCGGAGCAGTTTGGCATTTTGGAAAATGTACATTTAATGGCAACAATAAGAGATTCCAGACACTGAATGTGAACCAACTCGGTTCGTTCTACAATCTGAGGCCATGAATGAGGTCCTATAAGTGTTTTAAAGGTACAGTGCTATGTGAGATCCACTTTTTGAACTTTACATCATGTTACAATGTTATTACCTCATCAAAACCTGGTAGGGATGGTCTGATCAGGGTTTTTGCTTCCGATTCTGCTTCCGATTCCGATCACCCATGAGGGCCGATCACTGCTGATCACCTGGATTGACTGTTAGGTATAAATGCTGCTAATGCAATCTGGCAAAATTGAAAAATGATCTGGTAATAAATTCATCTAATTTAGACATAAACATGCAAAATACTTGCATGTTTATGCATGTTTATAGACATACTTGCATGTCTATAAACATGCAAATATGTTTATAGCATGCTGTCTATGCATAGCTGCTGCATAGACAGTAGCTATGCAGTCAAAAGGACAACTGAAAACCTGAAATCAGTAAAATAATATTCAATAGTAAGGTTCTCATGAGTCAAATAAATCTGCTTGTATCAAATAATGGCAAGAAAAAAGGAAGCATTCATTCTAAGTCAAATGCAGGTTGCATTGAAATAAGCAATCCTGAGTTACTAAATGGTTTTGATTGGTTGTTTCTGACCGAGCTGAGTAATTCTGCAGATTTGGTTTGTGAGATTAGCAACAAGAGACAGTGATCGGCGAGCACCGATGACATGCTTTTTAATGGAAATCGGCCGATTACCATCGGTGGCTGATCAATCGGCACACCTCTAATACCTGGAGTGTTGCCTTGATCCTTTCATGCATGTTTGAGAAATCCTTTAATCTCCCATGGAAACCATTCAGCAGTGCAAAAAGCCTCGGTGGACCTAACTCTGTCTTGGAGCTGCAGTTTCCAAGCTTCTGCCTCACTGGGGACTTCAGACTTGTCCCCACGACTAGTTTGAAGGTTAGCTCCTTCAGACCAGCCAGCATTACTTAGCAAATATCTGGTGGAACTGGGCAACAGCTGAGCTCCTTATGCCAGCTACTTCCTTCACAACACCTGTTAAAAATGTTGTTAAAGGGTTTATAGAGGAGCCATGTTGTGATGACTTCCTGAAGGCGGAGTTTCAGAAAGAACAGGAGTTTCTTAAAGAGACAGAGGTCCAATTTCAAAGCGTTGGATTACAAAGTAAACTTTCTTTTAAGTCATATTTTAATAACATTTTTATAACAACTGAGGCTATTCTATAAAATGGAAAACACATAATACTTCCCCTTTAATTAGTAAATGGTTGAGAAAAGAAGGATTCTTGATGAAGTCAAAAATATGAGCATCCTCTTTATGAGGCTGTTAGTCAGAAGCTTCTTTAAATTTGCTGTATTGCAGACTGCTACTGGTTATTCTACCTGCCCACAGTCATCAGCATTTATGACTCTTGATGAAACTTGAACTGCATGAAGTACAACATTTAACATCCTACTTGTGATTAATAAAGTATTGTTCAATTGAATTGATTAATCATAAGTTTAGCGTGTATCTATATGTTTACTTAACTCAAAGTATCACAGTCAATATAATAAATAACTTTAATGCAACTGGGATACTTATACATTGTGTTATATTTGCAGTCAAAATGTAGGATTTTTATCCAATGCCATACCGCAAAAATTACTTCATATTCAAGAGTAGCATAAAAATTCTCCATTTGGATTAAAAACATTAAATTTTTGTTGCCAATTTAAAATGAAAATAACACACATAAGTGGGGGAAAGTCATTAAAGTCTATTATGCAGCAAAACCAATAAAGGGGACTTCTGATAAGAATAGAAAGAGCAATCCGGTACGGAAAAAACATAATGAAGCGTAACTGAAGAAAAGAAGACCCAGAGGTACTGTAAGTTTTGGTTTCTTGCTAGAGATCTAAAGCATTGCATTTCCTGGAGTTGATTTAAAAATAAAGTAGTGTGACGTGTATTTGCTAAAATTCCAAATAAATTAACAAGAAAGGGGAAAAAAAAACTCTTCCTATGTTCCTTCCTCTGTTTTTCCCTCTTGCGCAACACCCGCAAATTCCTGGCAGCAGCTCAAAACGGCATGCCAGCCTTGAATGTTAGCGTTTATGTTCAGTTGTAAACAATAATGCAACAAGACCTACGTGGATTGCAGCAAACCAAACTATGTGAATTATTCAACTCCACTGTGCACACATAGCTGCAAGGCCCAAACACAAAACCGTCCCTTGCCTGAATTCAGCCAGTGAATCCCCCTAGTGTTTTTGATGTGTAAACAGTGTTTGTGCTGAGGTATTGTAAATCTGACCTTTAAATCTCGTGTTTAAATGCTACGACCTCCTGTTTCAGTTTGCCTTTGGGGTGCCAGACTTGCATTTGAAAGACATCGCCTGCAGCCTCAACCTCCTGGAGCGATTCCTGATTTTCCAGAGCCATAGAGGACTCTATTCTGTTCGGAACGCCATGTGCATCCTGACCCCACAAAGGCTGCAGATCATCGAGGACAGATTTTATGCCAACGTGGATTTTTTCAAACTCTTCCGACTGGTCAGTGTTTTTTTTTTTTTATTCTTGGATTTAGAAGTATGATATGGATTGCACACCCTTTTATTCACTTACTGTATATATGAAGAAAACATAGTTCATGGTTTTAGAAAGATGTTGGCAAATCTCACTGAAGTCAGTTTTTGCCAGGTTAATTATTTTTTTGTTCGGGGTGGATAATGAAACATGCAACTTTTTTTTTTTTTAAAGGGGCCTCACAGAGCAGCTGTCCCCCACTCAGCTCCTTCAGACTAGCCAGCAGCAATTAGCAAACACCTGGGGGAACTGCGCATCAGTTGACCTCATTATACAAGTTCCTTCTCAGAGCAACACTGGTAAAAATGCTGTTAAAGGATTAACAGAGGAGCCATGTTGTGATGACTTCCTGAATGCGAAGTGTCAAAAAGAGCATGCGTTTCTTAAAGAAAAGGTACGCACTGGAGGTTTAAAAAAAAGTTAAAGTTAAAAACAATCATAAAAAGTCTGGAGTAATTGTCGTAAAAGATGACTTTAGGAAAACCTAGTGTCAGTAGATAACCTTTAACATCAAACAAATCTTGAGTCATCAAAAGCCTATAAGTACCTTCTTTTAAAAAAAATAATTTTATTTCCTTTTCTTCCACATCAGCAGTTTTGGCTCGTCAACACGTCCCAATAAGGACAGAAAGTACTCTCAGGTGACATACATGTTTAAAGACAGTAATAAAATGGATAAACATCAGTTTGCATTTGTTTTACAAGCAGCATGACTCATGGGGTGGAGCAGATGTTTTTCAGGAAAATGCAGTGCAAGTAAATACAGCATTGTTCAGCTGAAGAAAAACGTGAGCAGGGAAGCACGACTGGAGAAAATCCAAAAACCTGCTGTTATTACGTGCATTAACTGAACACACATCATGGTCCTAATGTCTCATGACCGCACTCACTTTTTCAGTGGATTACCATTTAGCTTCAAAATTAACAAAAGTAGATACTTCCAAAAATAAATTGAACACTAAATGAGGGAAGCTCTTGAGCTTAAATAACCACTGATAAATACCAACAACCTGTAATAGCAGGAGAGCAGATGGACTTGGTCTCAAAGCTATTATTAGCTCAACGCATCGGATGGTGTTTATTCAAGAGTGTATTCAGGGGATTAAAAAAAGTCTAACAAATGATATGTAAGTAAGGCAGATGCGTGTAGTTTTCTAAACTATCAACATGTTTTTAAAAAAACTCGGGTTGTGACAAACGAGCCACTAAAAAAACATATAGATGTAATGAAAAGAAATAACATAACAAACATAACAATTTGCCCAAAGCTCTCTGTTATGGAACAGCAGCAAAGAGTTGTGTCTTGAGGCTCAAGTCAAGTTATTTGTGTTGCATATTTTAGCAACAAGGCACGTGAAAATGCTTTGCATAATAACACAGTACCAAAAAATGGTTGTATTACCTCCTCAAACTTCATCGGAACTGCTGAAATTGGCTCTGATTGGCGTAGGCACATGACGAAAATTCCTTGATTTCGTTCACAGGGAAGCACCCGCCTCCCGAACTCAATATCAGGTCCGGGTTGAACTCTTTCGTCTGGAGCTCTGTGCAAAGTGTTGTGTGATTGTTAAAAAATTTTTTTGCCAAAATTCACTCAGACTGCAGCTTTGATATTTCACTTCAGGTAGTCCGCTTCCACTAGCCGTTTCTGTGTCTGCCAGAGACATAAATGCTATTTGAGAAACGTCTTTTCTGACATGGCAAGGAATTGTGTACATTTGTACAGGTTCTTCAGTAAATAACTGGAAAGACTGTTCATCCATCCATTCATCCATTTTCTGTGCACCCTTGTCCCTAATGGGGTCGGGAGTTGCTGGTGCCTATCTCCAGCTGCGTTCCGGGCGAGAGGCAGGTTACACCCTGGACAGGTTGCCAGTCTGTCGCAAAGACTGTCAAATGAGTAAAAACTTCTGGACGGAAATTTCAACTTCGTTCTCTGCAGGGATCACCCCCAGGTGGTCTGCGCCAAACAATGAACAGTCCACAACCACGTGACATCGCGCTGACTGTTCAGCTTGGGATGAAGCATGTGGAGCCTTTAGGATTGCCTAGTCTCCATAACAACCACTAAATATAATCAACATGGCAACCAATTTCTTAGGAGGCCAGGAATGAGCCTTTTCTTGAGAGAGCTTGAGGGGACTTCTACCAGTAGACTGTCAATGGTTGTCACTCTGTTGTTCTATGGACAATAATCCAACATGGTCAATTCAAGACACAATTGGTTTACCATACCTCAAATCAGCCATCTCAGTCCCCATGATCTAAATCCTACTGAAAAGCCATGGGGTCAATTAGAGAAAGGACAGTGCCAAGAGAGATTGTGCACTGACAAACGGTCAAAGATCCCTCTATCTATTTACAGAGCGTATAGACAGTGCTTAGTGAAGAGTAAACAAGACTGACTATGAGACAGACAACAACAGATTCTGCTGTCTGCCTCATCCTTACCCAGGCACTGTCCAGTTGAAACCGTGCCAAATGGTATTTAGTATTTAGTGTCTCTCTCCGACTTTGCAGTAGCGAGAAAATGCTGCAAAGGTTCTTAGCAACAAAACTTGTTGGGGCGCTACTGGGTTCAGTCCAGTACAGCTGCAGCGACTGACAAGTGTGACTTAAAGCTGATGTCTCCCAATTGTTCACAGAGACAGAAAAGAGGAAGGATGTTTCTGATGGCAACTCTTGTGTCTTGGCTTCATCCAACATCCTGAACCTTTCTTCTATTGTCTCGTGCTCTCTTCTGGAAGCTGCTTTGGAAAACCCAAACAGTACTCAAGTAAAGACATGGGAAACCAAGGGCAGGCAAAGACTCATGTTAGTTTTCCAGATGTTTTCTTTTTTAATCTCAAGAGGTCTGTTTTCTCTGTGTTTTATGAGAAATGTTTGAGAAACTTTCACTCATTTGTTTTGGGCTAATGACATCAAAAAACTTGAAAAGGTTGCATTGTTTTCAATGTTGTTGTGGTAAAAAGAGAAAATTCTGTCACAAATTCATCCTCCTTCCCGCATCTGCTATTGTTGCAGAAGAGTAGAAGGTTTTGTTGAGAAATAAATAATACTGCCTTGCCTGTATGTTTTTTCAAAAATGCAATTACATTTTTATTTTGACTTTTTTTTTCACTTTTGGTGTTGAAATCCCTTCGGATCTCATCAGATTCAATAGCAATATTCCTACCATTTTTGGACTTTCCCTGCAATAAATAGAAATTGACAATCCTCCACTCTTTATCTCTCATATCTATTTCTCCTCAGCTCCCTCGCGTCCTGGATAATTATTCTGATGGCATTGACATTCACTTCTGGGTCCGGATTGTCTCCTCCGCTTCGGACAGACTGCGAGACGTAAGAACCGGCCCGCGGAGCAAACCAGTAGCTCCCTATTCAAAAGTTCACAGCTTCCTATTTTTAGTTGGCAGGAAACAGTTGCTTCCCTTTTGCCTGACTCTGCCTGAGTTTTTGCACAAACAGATGGTAGGTGGGGGTATTTTCTGGTGCGTGTTAGGAAATCTAAATACAGAGCAACCCCGTTTAGCCTGAAAAAGAAAGATAGCTCATTATTGTAGGACAATGCTGTGAGAGAAGAAAAGTCTCCAGTCTAGGAAAAGTTGATGATGGGTGATAGCTGATGATTTCTTTCAATTTCACTATATTTTCATCACTAAAGTGTTATATTAAGGTCTAAGCAAGTTTTTTATGTTGATGTTTCCAAATACACAGTCATTGCTGTTGACAGTCCAACATCCTGTTGGCGAGATTTTTGTCTCTGTAGACCGTGTACGCTCGAGGTGGAACGTAAACATGTCACTTCCTGTAAATCAGATGAGGAAGATCCTAAAACCTAACAAGTAGAGTGCCTTGAAATATTACTTTTCAAGAGTTTTTTTTCCACACTTAGATGCATTGAATCATCAAGTCATCCTAAATAAATACAAAAATGGCGTTTTCAAATGGGGATTTCCCTTTTGTCAAACTAAAGCAGTCATATCAGTTTGATTCTATGTGGAAATCTGATTTCCACATAGATTCATTAAATCACAAATCAATTGCTACGAACCATTTTTTATTGCTTAAATTTCACAAGCACCTAGGTCTGTTTCCAGCCTTTCCTTGCAACAAAGAAACTGCTTAAACAAAACCTGTCTGTCTACCTGAGGTAGACTAAGCGACCTCTAAAAGCAACACATCATCATTAAGATTTGATTATCTGAAACATTTAACTGTGTTTAAGAAAAAAAGCCAAAGAACTTGCAAGAGGGAAAGTAGGTTTTTAGCAGCACAGTATTTTTTGTAGTTGTTAACTTTAACTTCAAATGCACATCAGCATTTCCTTTCAACTACAAACCCATCTTTTAAAATCAACACTGCATCTGTCTTCCCAGCTGTTCCACAGGAGCAGCTCCATGGAGTTCATCCAGGTCGTAACGCCTCTGTTCCAGAAGAATCTGTCCTTCAGGGAGGTGATGGCTGCTGCCTCCAGCCTCGTATGCGGCTACACAGAGGGGGCTTTCTCCAGAGTCGCCTCTTTTAACTGGTACGAAGACAACAACTACAAAGCCTTCCTGGGAATCAGCAGCGGCTGGACCAAGGGTGACTACACATATGACAACAGCACCAGTAAGTTCAGCACTTGTTTTACAAAACACAGCAGATCAAAACACAGGTGTAGTAACACCTGTAGTTTACTACAGGTTTACTACAGGTGTAGAGCTTCATGAGTTTGCTGGGGCAAACTGAGTTTATGTCTCGAACTCCACACAAAGGAAGATCTGATCCTAAAACAGCGTTACTAACTCAATAGCGACTTCTGACAAAAAAGCACTTTGATTAAATTTAAATTAGATATTATGCTTTAAAGGGGCAATCTTATGTAAAATCAAACTTTTTTTTAGCTTTATGTCATGCTATAATGTCATTACTTGCACAGCTGAATGGAAACCATCCAGAAGTGCAAAACGCGTGGGGAGACCTAGCCCCTCCTTTGAGATGAAACTCTTCCTCGGAAACTTGCAGTTTCCAAATTTCCACCTCACAGAGTCCCCAACTCCCACACCTCCCCAACTCATCTCCTTCAGACTAGCCAGTAGCAATTAGCAAACACCTGGTGGAACTGCACCATCTGCTGAGCTCATTAGACAAGCTATTTCTCAGTGCAACGCTGGTAGAAATGTTTTAAAGGGTTAATGGAGAAGTAAAGCTGTGATGACTTCCTGAAGGTGGAGAGTCAGAAAGAGCTGGAGTTTCTTCATTTTTATAAGAACATAGTTACTTGATTGCGCTATAAACTGGCGCTGTGTGGCTGGAAAATACACAATACCTCCCCTTTAAGGTTCAAATCTCCCTCTATTTACATCTGTTTCAGCAGAGAAAATGACGTAAGATTCTTAAGAACAATCGCTGTTTGCGGCATGCAGATTGCTTGAAATAAAAACTATCCCGTTTAAAGCTGGTAGTTTACTAATGTAGATGAAAAAAACGGGAAGAAATTCCTGGCTTTATAAATTGTTGCTCCTGGATTGTAGATGACTCCAAAGTTTTCATTTGTAGTTTGAGAAATCTTTTTTTGTTTCATGATGCCTGTTGTCACAATCTGTATGATTTTGTAATTTAATAATAAACTGACTTCCTCTGTAACAACAGTCAGCTGACTTATAACTATTTGTCTCAGCTCCTTTCTGCAATGACTTGATGAAGGAACTGGAGTCCAATCCTGCCACACGGATTGTGTGGAACTCTGTGAAGCCAATGCTGATGGGACGGATCCTCTACGCTCCAGACTCACCAGCTGTCAAGCAAATCATAAGAAATGTAAGCAAATGGCCACTATGCTGATTTTTAATATATTATTGTTAGTATTTTTCTTTAGACATTAAAATTATTTGGGTATATGCTGTTATTTTTATGATTTTATCTTTACTCTATTGCTTGTCAGATTTAAGCACTGATGATAATTTACGTTACGGTGTAAAGTAAATTCCTTTTATTTTACATTTTATGAAGTTACAACCACAGACTCGCATATATTTTATTAGAGCTTGATATGACACATAAATACTGGAGCAGATTTCGGTAAGACTAAACATAGACCCAGAGCCAAAGGGGAATAAGTGTGCAGACTCTAGAATGGCTTAATCAAAGTACAGACTCAAATTCGATTGAGAACCTGTGGCAGGACTGGGAAAATGATGCTTGCAGACACGGCCCATCCAATGTGACTGAGGTTGAGTGTCCAGATGTTCAAAAAGTTGCTAGAGAAATACACCAAAAGAAGGATCTATATTCACTATTCATTATATATTGGTTCTATTTTGGCTAAATGCAAAAGATTTTATTGTGCAGTATATTGCGTTGGTGTGTCATATAATCCTAATAAAATATGTTCAAGTTTGTGGTCGCACCGTAATAAATGGGAAAAACCTTTGGAGGGAAAACTTTTATGCTTGAGGAAATCTGATTGAGAGTTTATCTGAGTTTAGATCGATTGAAAACTTACGACTAGAAATGCACAGCAACAACCGGAAACATCGAAGACACTTAAACACGACATCTAGAAAGATCTAAATGAATATGGCCACCCAGACATCTCGGTGACGTCCCTATCTCTGTTTTTCTTTGGCACTGGCTCCTCTGATGCGGTGAACAATGCGTTTCCACCCCAGAAAATGTGATCAGCTTTCCCTATGTTGTGTCCAGGCCTTTGTATCTAGATGTAGATAAGTGTTTGTCAGAGCCGTTAAGCCTCTGGTGGGGTGGGTGGGTATAGGCAGTCATGGTTGGCTTGGTCGCAATGGAAGAACACAAACTGATCGGCTGTGTTGACTGCTGCCCCGTCCTTTGGCGCCGCCACTTTTCCAGAGTTGCCTTACACCGGCGTGGCTTTTCCTTAAAGACGTGAGAGTGCGTAGAAAGGGTCACACACCCTCATGTTTGTTCCTACCCAGCCCTTTATAGACCTCTTTGTTTTCCTCTTGCCTCAGCTGGAATCTTAATTGCACTAAGAATGTGACAACCACTGGGTTAATCCATTACTTTACAGAAGGGGGAAACAAAGACTCTGGCGGCTCTTTGTTGTCATGCATCAGAGTATTTCAAGGAAATGCTGGTCAAGAACTTTGTGTTTTAGGACCACGCTGTCATCATACGTGGTTGCTCTCACAGAATATTGAGCTACCTAGGTCTTATCTGCATCCTGCTGTACCCGAGCCGTGTCTGTCGGATTTTTAGGACACACAATGAAAGGCAGAATATATCCTCAAACTTCAAATATTTCTCCACATCTTAGCTTCTACTTGATTTTTTTTACAAAATCGGCTTTCAGCAGCCTCCCTGTCCAGCCTCTCCTCCTCTGTCGCCTGCTGTTTTGAACTATCTCGTGGAATGAGGAAGCTCCCGGTTGTGGGAACCTTACTGGGATTCACTGGGCCGGCTGAATGCATTCAGCCAGTCGTCACCAACGGCCTCCATTGTCACCCCCTGGCTCCATTGTCCCCTTTGTCACCCGAAATCAGACACACACAAGAGGAAGGCGTTTAATTGGGTGTACTCTTGAGTGCTTTTATCCCCCCCATTGCACATGACTGAATGCCGGAGTAGCCGACCTCGAGTGTGCGCCTACACAAGCACTGTACACTTGCAGGGTTTTGAACGATAAGCGTGCAGTAAATATTTGACAATCTGGCACCGAAAAGGCCTTCGTCGCAGGTTATCTGTTGAGGCTGGCGGGAATTCTTTGTGGGAGAATGCCCGTGTTGTCTTTGCAAAGCTTGTTTTCGCACAGTTTGATGTGGGAATGGTATGTAGCGGGAGATTAGGGTGTGTGTGACTGCGTGCGTGCGTGTAGGCGTGCGTGTGTGTGTGTGTTTTTAAGCATCCAAGCTTTGTGTCCAAGTTTGGATTGGGTTTGGGTGTTATTCGCTCCTAATAACGTTTCTTGCAACCCAAATGCATTTCTCTATATTTTCTTTGGGGGATGTTCAACTTCTCACTTTCTCCTCCGCTGCAGGCAAACACAACGTTTGAGGAGCTGGAGAGGCTGAGGACGATGGGAAAGGCCTGGGAGGAAGTGGCTCCTCAGATCTGGGCTTTTTTCCAAGATGGAGTGCAAGTCAAGATGATCCGGGTGGGACAGCATTGCAGTCTGGCTGAATAAATAACTTGCAAGCTTATCTTGCACCAAATCTGCTCCTTATGACATGGGAGATGTGCACGATGACGATCTTTATCACTGCTGCCATTCAGCTGAAATCCAATGCCCAACTATTGTGCCTTTGAATAAGTTGATAAATGATGTTATTTTATCCCAAGCTTCTGACTATTTAGGTGAAATTTCCTGCTTGTATATAAAAAATTATCTCACTACAATAACACATCTCTTTCCAGTTTACTTCTCAAAATGTGAAACTAGGCCATTGTTCGTGTTTATACCTGGTTGAAAACAGATATTTCCTTATTCTGTGTAAAAAGAAAACATCTTTTTCTTCTCACGCTCTGATAGTAAATCTGATCAAATTTGTTAGGATTGAGAAAATTATTTCTATTTGCTAAATGCCAGAATAACAAGATTTCTTTTAACTGTTTACAAGTATCGGTGATGAAACGGCCTTTTATACTGTATGACTTGGGTCAAATGTTTTGAATATCCTTCCTCAAACTTCTCACATTGGCCCCTTCCTCCTGAAAGAAGTAGTGTAACCGAGTCAGGTTTGTAGGCCGCTTTGCCCGCCCTCCTCCTTTCTTCTTTGCACACAAATTTTCTACGAGACGGAGATCTTTGTGATGGCCACTCCTGAACACTGACTTTGTTGACCTTAAGCCACTTTGTCACTAATTTGGCTGTATGTTTAGGGTCACTACCCACTTGGGAGATCCATTTGTGTCCAACCTTTGACCACCTATAGCCGAAGTTTTGAGGTGTTTCTTCAATTATTCCACTTAATGTTCTTTCCTCGTGATGCCATGTAATTTCAATGGGATTTTAACATCACAGTTAGGATGCCATTGACCTTTTTTCCTCCAATTTCTTCCAAACACTTAAATGTTAGTTTAAACATACCAAAAGAAAATGTCTTCTGAAATGCAGAATTTTGAAATGGCAATCTGTTTATGTTGATTCTGAGTCATGACATCGTCGTTGCTGAGTGGCATTTCAGGACATGTAAATAATGGAGTTGTTTTAATAGGGAGGACTCTCTCTTATGAGCTTCAGACAACATTCTTACAAGATATTTTGCCTTTGTTTAGGAGTTAATATGCACATTTCACACTTTTAAACAGGTTTGCAAGTTTAATTAACATTCTTTCTGGGATACAAAACATGTCTCCTTCCTGAAAAGTATAATGGCTGAATATTTCTATGGTGTTTACACTCCCATAATACTGAAACTGCATGAGCAGATGATACTGCACCTTTCAGTCTCCGGAAATTGTGATCAAAAGCTGCTAATTTACCTACGAAAAGAAAGAAAATCATTCTTGGTGGCGTGGCTTCACAATGCTCTGACAGGGTCATAATTTTAGTAGGTTCAACATATGAATTCAAAAACACATAATCGCATACGTTCTTTTTTGTTACTGTGGCAGTTTCCAAAAAGAAGTACATTTATCTAAACATGTCTCTTTCTGCAGTGCACGTAAATCCATGAATTGATGTGTAGATTTTTCTAATTAAGCTCAAAACTTTATTTTATTTCAGGACATCATCCGCAATCCCTCTGTGATGGATTTTATAGACAGGAGCCTGGAAGAGGCGCCATTCTCCTCCGAACACATCCTCAACTTCCTGCACAACGGCCCACCAGAGGAGCGGCGCTACGACATGCCCAACTTTGACTGGCGAGACATCTTCAACCTCACTGACCGGGTCATACGGATGCTCAGTCAGTACGGGGATGTGAGTAAGAAACCACAGCAGCGCATTTCAGATTTTCTGATTCCACCTTGCGGTAGCGTCTTTGTTGTTCCGTGCCCGTCTATGTTCATGATAGTGAAGAATAAAACCAGTAGTTTCTTAAATGTGGGATTTTGAAACTTGCATAGTTACCTTCTCGTCTGCATACAGGCTCTTTTATTAGGCTTGCTGGTATTTTAGCCTTCCAGTAGTTTTCTTCTTGGTCTTCCTTGTGAGAATTTGATTTGAGTTCCTTAATATCTATGGCTGTTGAAGCAAAGTTCAAGTAATCAAAACTTTGTTAGGTTTGTTCTAATTAGCTTGTCAGGTCTAGCAGTACTTTAACTTCTTTGTGGTTCCCAATTTCTTTTTTTATTCCCTCGATGTTCTACTGAGCTGTGCTAAAAGACAACCTCTCACAAATTTTAATTGGAAATTGTCAATCTAAATGTTTTAACATTTTGGCCTGGTGTCGACACAAACATATTCCAACAACAACTCTCCAAATTTCAAGATAAGTCTAAAGTTTCAGGACAATTATTCAAAATTTTCCCCATTCTCTCTTGTGACTTTGATGGTAAGAATTTGGACAGTACTGCCATTATGTTCCTCTTGAAATGTCAGGCTCCAGGTCAGGCCTTTTTCACAAAATAATCCAATCAAGCCTCGCATTTGTCGAACTTAATGCCCTGGAAGCTAAGCACTGTGCTCTAAGCACTACTCTTGACATTTTTAGGAGATTCTTGGCTCTCCAATTTGTTCCCTTTGTACAGAAATGTGGTAGTCCACCCAGGTGGGCATGAGCCAAAACTACACAGCAGCTGGCCACTCTGTTTTGTTTAATGTTGATTGAGTAGAAGTTAAAAAACAAAGAGAAGCCCTTGCATAACGCTTCTTATAAGGGTCATCTACATTAGTAGGGGGGAATGCATTTAAGACAAAAGAGTAAACTGGCCCTTTTACTGCAGAGGCTCATCAGAATGAGAAGTATATTGTCCTGGAGGGGTTGAGGACAGGGGGGTGTACCTGGATACAAGGCTGTGTAGGTGGTGGGTGCGCTTTGTTTTTGTCCAAGTTGAAGCTTACAGCACTTGAGTTTGACAGGAAGAGTGGGAGCGATTGAGGTCGATTAGACACAGCTGTCACTCCATCTACTATCCTTTATAAAGCTGCAACAATAACCGTGAGCTTAATGGTTGGCTCGCTCACTTTGGTGGCATGTATGCATATCACATCGCCCGAAGAATCTTCACTGTTTGTGTTGGGGAATATTTCCATAAACAGAGATTCTCTCCTAAATGTGAATTGTTTATTAATATTGTTAAGTCTGAAATTGCTCAAATGCATCCAGACCTTTTTTTTTTAACTTATTTTTGGTGTATATCTGTGTTTGCAAAGCAAATGGTGTTTGTGTGTGTGTTTTGGGTTGAGGAGGGCTGTCGGTAGCCTTGGTGGTAAATAGCTGTTTTGGAGGGATTCCTTTTGGACCACAGCCGTCCTTATTTGCATGAGCTTTCG
This sequence comes from Alfaro cultratus, assembly GCA_903066825.1. Lineage (NCBI taxonomy): Eukaryota > Metazoa > Chordata > Actinopteri > Cyprinodontiformes > Poeciliidae > Alfaro > Alfaro cultratus. The sequence goes on along the minus strand of CAEFZX010005792.1, from coordinate 52,005 downwards.
TTGAATGGTTTCATCGGACACGCTTTTCAGGAATGAGACAAACACCTCTGCAAATGTGTAAGGGGCCTTTGGAGTCTTGGGCCAGCGCTGGTATTTGTGGGCTTTTCGTCTTTTGAGCTACGCTGGGCACATTGCTGAAGCAATAGCAGCTGTATGATGGCAGCCAGTTCTCAACTTCTTTTCAGGCAAAGATATCATTACAACAACAGAACCCTTCAGTATAAAATTATCATATTTTTAGCCTTCAAATGAATTATTCAGGGTTATTCTTGCGTGACCGGCATTAACATCTCAAATATTTGACACCAACATTTTCTTTGTAGACTCTTAATGGGAACCCATGTGCTACCTGTGGGACTTGTACTATAGATTAAGAACCATGATCTTGAAACATTCATAGTTTACTACAAATGGTCTTTTAGTTAAACTGTAAAATAATTGTAACTTTGGAATAAAATGCTGTCTCGTTCCATACTGAACAACACAATGAATTGTAGTCATATCCATTAAATTCCAATTAAATTATAATTAGCTGTGATTAAAAGCAAATATGTTAACATGCTAAGCTGAGATGCTAACTACTGAACAACTTGATATTATTATTGTTATATTAGCATGTTGACATGCTAAACTGAGTGGTTAACTTCTGTTCAGTATTGAAATTGAACGTCGGCGCCATTGTACTCCATTCTGTTCATTCTCATGGCTTTACTCTAATCCACATCCTAATGTATGTGTTTGTTTGTCTCTCATTTATTCCCTCTCTGACAGTGTTTAATTCTTGATAAATTCATACCTCTACCTGATGAAGATGCTGTCACTCATCGGGCCTTGGACTTGTTGGAGGGAGGGGAGTTCTGGGCGGGTCTCGTCTTTACGAACATGTTCTCTTGGACCACCAGCGTTCCCCCCCATGTCAAGTTCAAGATCCGAATGGACATCGACATAGTGGAGCGCACCAACAAAGTCAAAGACAGGTTAGATTCAGTTTCCAGCAGACTGTAGATATGAAAAAACATAGGATTTAAAATGTGTGTTTGCTTTTCTCAGGTATTGGGACCCAGGCCCCAGAGCTGATCCTATGGATGATTTCCGCTACGTCTGGGGTGGCTTTGCTTACTTACAGGACATCATAGAGCATGGGATTATCAGGACTCATACAGGAAAAGAGTGGCCTTTGGGTGTCTACCTACAGCAGTTCCCCTATCCCTGCTATGTGGATGACCTGTGAGTGGAAAAGTATAGTTTTGCACACTTCATATGTCAATAAGTAGGTCCTCCATATAATTTCTTTTCTCTCCAAAATCTCCTTCCTCCAGCTTCATGCTGACGTTGAACCGCTGTTTCCCCATCTTCATGGTTCTGGCTTGGGTCTACTCCGTGTCTATGGTAGTTAAGAGCATAGTTCTGGAGAAGGAACTCCGCTTGAAGGAGACCCTGAAAACCATTGGGGTCACCAATGGTGTCATTTGGTCCACCTGGTTTATTGACAGCTTTTTCATGATGGGCACCAGCACAGCTCTATTGACTGCCATCATCATGGTGAGCTTCACATTTGTACTTCCATACCTGCATGTCTTCCACCTGAAACATCTAATCTATCTCCCTGTCTGCTTTCGACATAAACTCACTTCACAGATCATAAACGCCAAGTAGTAAACATTTCTGCTATCAGTTATCACTCTTTTTTCTTGAACGACTGAATTGATATTAATAGCTCACTGAATGCATACTTTCTCAGTAAATCATTAATGTTAGAATGACTGATACCATGACATCATGAGGATTATGTCAGAGTTCTGCGAGATTTGCAGTAAAGAACTTGTAAATGATTAAAAGCGGGCAGAGACAGCACCTTCTTCATCTTAATATAGTGGGCTTATGCGACCCCTTGTGGACAGTGTTACATCAAAATGTCCACATTTTGTTGACGAAGAAAGAGAATGATGATGTTGTCTTTTGGACTGACCAAAGCAAAACATACATGTTGATATGATTACAGTATCTGAACCTCATGTGCGTTTCTTTCCTGTCTTCAGGGAGGGAGGGTTCTGAACTACAGCGACCCTGTCATCCTTTTCCTCTTTCTGCTCTCGTTCACCACTGCCACCATCATGCAGTGCTTCCTGTTCAGCATCTTCTTTAACCAGGCCAACCTGGCAGCTGCCTGCTGCGGCATCATCTACTTCACCCTCTACTTGCCACACATCTTCTGCTTCGCCTGGCAGGAACGCATCACCAAAGACATGAAGATCATGGCGGTGGGTGCCTCCAACTCAAAAAATGGTTCTATTTCTCTTTTAACTGATGAGCAGATGCCTTGAAAAAGAATTCATCCACCTGAAACCTCCACATATCTTGTCACGTTACAACCACAAACAGCATTGTAAGGGCATATCTCCCATAGAGTTATCATCAATGAAAATGCCATTGGCACAACTAAAAATGTACCAAGACATAACCACACTCTTAAACTGACAGGCTGAATGGGAGAATATATTGATATGATATCTATTAGTTGCAAAGTCATCAAATCTGGGCCAAATGGAAGAATGCAAACTTAGGTAAATCCATTGTTAAACAAAATCCATGAGGTAGTTAGTTTGCCACAAGCCAGCAAAGAGCCAGTGGAAGGCTCACCGATCACATGAGACCAAAATGAAGCTTTCTGACACATAAAATGTTATTTATGGCAGAAGAGTAACACTGCACAGATCCTGAACACATCTCTCTGAAACTAAAACCAAGTTGAATCGACATTTGGTTTGAGCTAAATTAAGGTCTGTCCTGAAACAAAGCCTGTGACAGACTGCAAAAGACTCAAGACTGAAGCACACAGTCATCCTTTACATGGAAAATGGACCTAGATTTTTTGGCTTCTAATGCTGCTAGAGCTGGCAAGTGTTGATTCAACAAATTTGGGCTGAAAATAAATTGGTTCCATGCGCATTTCAGATTTTCATTTGAAAATATTTTAGTAAATCTTGTATCATTTTCCTTCCACTTTTACATTAAGCTCTACTTTGTGTTGGTCCATAATGTAAACACTAGAAACATAGTTTGTAGTTTGTGATTGGTAACTTGTGAAAAGGTTCAAGGATAATGAATACTTTGACAAGAGACTGTACTGTATGTTTTTCTTCTTACACAAGTCCGAACTGTTCCCAAACACCAAAACCCATTTCTTCGTAAGAAGCAAAAACACTAGTCAAGTAATGGTGGAAAGGATTTGACCATTCTGATTAAATAATGCCTCATCATGCAGAGTCTGCTGTCCCAAGTGGCATTTGGCTTTGGTACAGAGTATCTATCCCGGTATGAGGAGCAAGGGATAGGCCTGCAGTGGGACAACATCCAGACCAGTCCTTTGGAGGGAGACGAGTTCTCTTTCCTCACGTCCATCTGCATGATGGGCTTGGACACGGTTCTTTATGCTGCTCTGGCCTGGTACCTGGACAACGTCTTCCCTGGTCAGTGTGCTGAAATGAACCAAAAGGTATGCTTTTGTCATAAAAATGTGCTAACATTCTTTTTTTTCTTCTTCTTCTTGTCATCACAGGACAGTACGGCATCGGTCGCCCCTTTTACTTCCCCTTTCTGCCATGTTACTGGCTCAACAGTGTTGCCCCAGCCTCCGGTATTTCATTCTTAGCCTGTGTGGAATATGTATTTAGTGACTTTACACAAGATAACATGGGTGATTATGTCAGGATATGTTATCTTTTTCCAAAGGAAATTGCAAAACGGAACTGGATAAAAAAGGTTTCGACAATCTGACAAACAAGGAGCAAGGAGAGAAAAAGGATGTTGGGGAAACGGCCGAGCAGGAGGAGCCACAAGCTAAGAAGGAGGACATACCTTCATGTGAACATCATGATCAGCGTGAGAAGCTTAGCCACACGGAGCCTGAGAAGAACCAGAAGGATGGTAAACCCAGTATACAACTGTAACTGCCTTACAGAGTGCTTTTCCATCCCAGACAGGATTCATTGTGTGGAACCTTGATGACCTTGTGTGTGTTTGAACTTGTTGGCATTTGTAAACTCACACCTCTCACCTACCAGTCTCATGTTTAGTTAATCAGTAGACTCCATATTGCATTCCAGACACATGATTTCATCAACCTATAGGCAACAAAGCACATTTGTTTCACTTTCTGCACAAAACTAACACAGTTTAAACTTAGAGACATTTAAAGTCTCGCTCCAGATGGTGGAAAAACAGAGTTGTTTTTGGTGTCCACAGAGGAGCCGTTCTTCGAGGCAGAGCCGGCAGATCTGGTGAAGGGGGTCTGCATCCAAAACCTGGTCAAGGTATTCAGCAGCTGCTCCTCGCCAGCCATCGATGGACTCAGCATCAACTTCTACGAGAGCCAGATTACGGCCTTTCTGGGGCACAACGGAGCTGGGAAGACCACCACCATGTATGTCGCTTAGACTCTCTGCTGGCATGTAAGTGGAATGCTGAACGTGAGAGAGTCTACATCTTCTCTTTGTCCCAGGTCAGTCTTGACTGGAATGTTCCCTCCCACCTCGGGGACGGCCACCATCTACGGCAAGGATATCCGCGCGGACATGGACAGCATTCGCATGTCTCTGGGAATGTGTCCTCAGTACAACATCCTTTTTCAGCAGTATGTCACTTCTCATGTATTTAACTGGCATAAGCTGTGCTTTGAAAAAACATTCTTGACCCTTAAATGATTTCACATTCAACCCTTAAAGATTTGTGGTTTTCACAACCACAAATCTTGAATTATTGTGTTGGGATTTCCTGTCACAGTCCAACACTTTTGGCATATTTTTCTGAGGTTATCTTGCTGGTACGTGGACACCTGCCCTAGTATCAAATCCTTTGAAACCTCTAAAAGATTTTCCTCCAGGACTGCCCTGTTTTTAGCTCTTCCTGTTACCTCAATTCAGTTTCTTTATCCTTCTGACCATGAATTTGGCTCCGCTGCACTTCCCCATGGGAAGGGGACTGTACATGGTGTTGTACGCTGTTTAACACCCTACATAGTCTTCTACATGTAAGCCAAAAAGTTCAATGTCTCCTACTTTCTTCTACTCTGTCCCACATACCTACCTGGCTTGTGCCAACATGCAAACAGGACTGTCATAGCTTTCTTTAAACACAAAGTTTCTTTGGGGAGTAATTTGTAGAGTACAAAACTAATAATTTCCCCGTATTCCAATTCTCTTACCTGAGTTCTGTAGTTGCTATAGGCATTTTGACTCTTTGATTAAATAATGTTCTCCTAAAAGAATAATTTAGACGGACAGCCATGGCTTAGTAGGTTTGTGGTGTCCTACTCTTTCATTTTTTTGATGATGGATTAAAAAGCTCTTCATAGGGGTTTAAATCCAATAAGTATGGTTTTATAATCTAGTCCTGCTTTAAATTTTTCCACTGATTTATCCCTTAATTGTTTGATCTTCATGATTCTGTTTGTTCTTTAACATTTTCTAACAAACCTTCACAGAGCATCTAGATTGATGCTGAAGACTATTGCTTCCATTCACTTTCCTTCATAAATAATTTCTGAAAGCCATCGTGTATTTTCAACTCTCAGTTGTCCAGTACTACCACACATAAACCCGATGAACGATATTAAAAATTTAAGTTGCAACTTGAAACTTCAAGTTTTAGCATCTTTTGAAGTTTTAGGTTTAACTTGGAAAAACGGTGGCACTCATTTGTATCAATTGCTTGTTCCTCAGCATGACGGTGGCAGAGCACATTCTCTTCTACGCGCTGCTGAAAGGTCGTCCAAGAGCTGAGGCTGAGGAAGAGGTGGAGAACATGCTTCAGGATCTGGGCCTTCCCCACAAGAGAGACGAACTGACCCAGAATCTCTCAGGTCTTTTTAGAATCACGTGCATCCCTTGCCCTCTGGCACACACAAAGAAAACACACACTTAACCGTTGTTTCGACGTCCAGGGGGAATGCAGAGGAAGTTGTCGGTAGCTTTGGCTTTTGTTGGTGGAGCCAAGGTGGTGATCCTAGATGAGCCCACCTCAGGGGTTGACCCGTACTCCAGGCGCTCAATTTGGGACCTACTGCTCAAATACCGTCTGGGTAATACAGATTATTCTAATTCACACCACAGGAAAATATGACCCGTATTCGTAATTATATGATACATCAAAAATCCCTCCATCTTTCCTTTTCTCACCATCACTTGTCTTGATTTGTGGTTTTCAGGACGCACAGTGATCATGTCCACCCACCACATGGACGAGGCTGACCTGCTGAGTGACCGAGTGGCCATCATCTCTCAGGGTCGCCTTTACTGCTGCGGCTCACCCATCTTCCTTAAGAACTGCTTTGGGGCAGGCTTTTACCTCACTCTGGTTCGCAGGATGAAGCACGAGCCGCCTAATGTGAGGAACTGGGAAAATTAAACCTTCTGTTTGTCTGAAACACAGTAGATTGAAAATTTCTGAAATGCTTAACTTCATGTAGAGCAAGCTTGACTGAAATCTGTAGGGATGTGTAAAAACAGTATAGAAGTATAGTTTATTGTTTTTGCCTGAACATAACCTCAGCTTGAGGGAGACGTAGAGGTCATGACACACTGGATTGTAAAAGTACAGAAAAATGCTTCTCCCATCATTTAATCCTGGTATCGTTTCATCCAACCAACCAGACTAGCTGTGACTGCACACAGGACTGCTCGTGTAAATGCTCCAAATGTTCGAAGTTTAAAGCCAACCAGGAAGAAAGCCAAACCCCAGACAGACAGCTGGATGGTAAGATCTTTCCGTTCACCTCCTTGTGATGTGTATGTTTGGTGGTCAATCTTCTCTTCTGTTATGGAAACAGTGGAGAGTAATCTCTTGAATACTGTCTTTTCATGCTGCCAAAACACAAAATATTACCAAGTAATTTTGGTCATACAAACTTGGAATAAGCTAAAATAACTAAAAAGTAACTTTTCAGCAAGACACTTGAAGGCACCAAAACTAACTTACAAGTAACTTTTTTAGCAAGAAATAGGAGCTTGTTTTAAGTAAATAATTTCTTAATATTGATGAAAAAGTTATTGTTCTATTGGCAGATAAATTAACCTAAACATGGGAAAAATGTCTTGTTATAAGTGAAATAATCTGCCAATAGAACAAGAACTTTTTCATCAATATTAAGAAATTATTTACTTGAAACAAGTTCCTATTTCTTGCTAAAAGAGTTACTTGTAAGTTAGTTTTGTCTTATTTCAAGTATATCAAGATATTTGCAGTAGAAACTAGACCAAAATTACTTAGTAAGATTTTGCGTTTTTGCAGTGCACTGGATTGTAGTCAGTCCACTGTCCACACCTAAAACTCATCTGTTTATGGTTTTAGTTATTATTTAGAAAAATTTAAATCTACATTTGACTTGCAATGTCAATGATTTTCTTCTTCACTGATTATCATCCACTCTGCAGGACAGCCCTAAATTGACTCTGTTAACAAGCATATTGATAAGTCTCTAAGAATATTTGAAAAATAATTTGTTTAAAATTTCTATTATTCTTCCGTGGTCGGTAACCGCACTACATGACAGTAGGAAGTTGTCCACTGTAACATATTACAGTTTTTTAGAGATGGGATAACATGGACCATAAAATCCTTCAAACTAATTTTACCCATCCTGGTGAAAAAAGGAACATCTTACCTCTTCCACCCATCTTCAGGTAACATGGAAAGCATCACAGCCTTGGTCCACCACCACGTTCCAGAGGCTCGTCTCATCGAGGCCATCGGACAGGAGCTCACCTTTCTGCTGCCGAATCGGGACTTCCAGCCCAGGGCGTACGCCAGCCTCTTTAGGGAGCTGGAGGAAACCCTGGTGGACATCGGCCTTAGCAGTTTTGGTGTGTCCGACACCTCCCTGGAGGAGGTTAGTGGAACTAATCAAAAATAATTATAGTTTCCATTTACAGCCACATTTTAAGCCCATCAAAAATCTCCTGGTCCCTATCCATTACATTGTCTTAAATAGTTTCCTTATGCAGGATATAGTGCAAATACAGTAGATACATAGGAGGTACTGTGTCAGAGCATAAAAGTTTAAATAACTCAAAAAGGTGTGGATCTTTTTAATAACTTTTTTTTTTTTTTTTTTTTTTAGAAAAAGGGTTCACTGTTAATCTTAAGTCTATGAAATGAATCTACTTTCTTGCAGATTTTTCTGAAAGTCACAGCAAATGGGAATTCAACCAAGAGGAAATGTAGTCAAGGTATCTCAAAAGCAAAAGCAAAAAATAGTAATAGTGGTACCTCCATTTTGTGTCCTTGTTTCACATTTTGTTCCAACCTGCCATTTTGTTCCTGTTGCTATAGGTACCTTTCACTTAACTTAAAGAAAAATATTATAAATATTTTCTTTATAAAATGTCTTGTGTAAGAGGGATTTTTTTGCCTAACAGAAACAATTTGGCATGAAGAGTCCACAAACCTTACAAAATACAAAATGGCAAATGGGCAAAATGGCTATCAAAATCCCCTTAACTCCCCACTGTTGTAAAAAGTGATTTTGTATCCAACTCTAGCTTTAACCATGTATCAGTCTACCTCCTATCCTGTGTGTCTTGTCTTTTGTATCATTTCTTTTAAACTTTCAGACAGGAAATCATTGCAACAGATTTCTCGAGCTAGTCTCAGTGGATTCAACAGAGTGGCTGTTGATGTGGAGGCACAAAAAGGTGACAGTGGCTTTCAGCTCTCAACAACTGCAGCTGTTGTCAACAAACATGTTGTTATAGTTTTTAAAGAAAGAGAAAGTAAAAGAATAATTTGACATTCCGACAAATGTCACAACATCCTTTAAGAGAGAGCATAGGCGGATAGGATGTTGCTAATGCCTGGGAGGCTTAGCGTTGTAAAAAGACAGCAATTTCCGAGGTGAGGTTGGTACAAAACAAAACCTCACTGTCTACATGTGAGATTCCTACAAAACAACACCTCATCATGACACGACTTACATTTTTGAAAGATTGTTATAGGATTTAACCCTATACACCCACAGTTTGCTCCAGTTTAAGCTAGCTGTTAGCTTGTGTGTCATTAAGCTAAACTTGTTAGCATCTCACCACAACTTTATGTTCATCTTTAGAATAAACCTTCATAAATCCCCTCTGGGTAATTTTTCTACAGCAGAACAAAAGATATTTTTATATTCGAAAAATATACTTCGGTATGTTTTGCAGGACAACAGCACAAAGAGCATCACATCGTAGTAGCCTACAAGGCCCGCTATTTATAATGAGGTTGTGCTGCATTTGATTTATCTCGGAAGTCGGGGATCTGGGAAATCTCAGAAAGATGTTGGATCCAAGCTAACTGCGTTTGACTAGGAAATTGGAATATCAATGGGAAAACCAAGAAAATAAGCTAATAATCTATTGTCTCCATTTAATGCATTCAAACACTAATAAATAGCTTTTGTGCAGCAGTATGTGTTCCACTTCTTCATTGAGATACAAAACAAATGAAGTTCTAATAGATTATACTTGCAAGTTTCACTGCATTTTATGTGAACGGCAGCCATATTGGATAATGAACTCAGGGCTGCCTGGGAAAGCTTGACTTTCCAACTCAGAATTCTAACTTCATGTGAGCGATCTGGTTTTATTTCCAACTGAGAAACTCAGAAACCCCAACTTCCAAGTCCAAACACGGCACATTGTTAGCCACCAAATTCCTCTGGCATGATTGTATTGCAAATAATAAACTCTATTAGTCTTGCTGACAAATAGATTTTGACTGCTGCATCTAGAAATCAATGTTTGGGTTCCTACAGTTTTAAATATATTAGTGCAAGTTACTTCATGCCAACGTGGTCTCTGTTTTTTTTTTTTTTCAGAGACCAATGGCCATGGCCCAAATGAGTTCCCAGAGGGCAGCGCAGGTAAAGGATCCTACCAGGTCAGAGGCGTCTGTCTCATCATCAAACAGTTCCTGGCTCTGTTAATCAAGAGGTGGCATCATGCCACACGCTCCTACAAAGACTTCATTGCCCAGGTTACCTTTCTGTGATTTTTCATGCTAAGTCAGCTACTATTTATTATGCTCAATGTGCTGTGACAAGGCACATAAATGTTTTGTAGTTAATAAATTCATAGCCTATATGGGGTATTTAACATACTATAGGTAAACTTCAAAGTTAAAGTTCACAAGTTTATTTTTTAGGAAATATCAATTTTTTTTCTAACACCAGAAAAGACAATGTGAAAAGCTTCATAGGGATATGAATACGTTTGAAACGCACATTTCAGAATTGTTTCATTGTTTTTAAAGTGTCATTACTTCTTTGGTTCTGGCAGATTGTCCTTCCAGCCAGCTTTGTCTTCTTGGCACTGATGTTTACTCTCATAGTCCCACCTTTTGGAGAGTATCCAAGTGTGACCCTCACTCCTTGGATGTATGGGAGACAGTACACATTCTTCAGGTGGGGGCAAAATCATTGTGCTTTTTGAATTCAGCTAAAATAGACGAAGTGATGTAAAGTTAGAAGACTGAAATTTCTCCATTGCAGCAATGAGCGTCCCATGGATGCACAGATGAGATATTTTGGGGAGGTTCTGCTTGACAAGCCTGGTTTTGGGACCCGCTGCATGGCCGATGAACCTTTGGAGTAAGTAGATGTCATTGCTATGGATGCGTCGTGTTTTTTTCTGGAATACTTTGGCTCATAGAACGGCTCAATTTCATCCCATCCTAGAGATTTCCCATGCAATAACATCACCACAGAGTGGGAGATGCCGATGGTCAACCCTTCCTTGATAGAAATGCTGGAGAGCCCAAAGTGGACTCCTCTTAGACCCTCTCCAGAATGTCAATGCAGCACATCCAAGAAACTCACCATGCTCCCTGTGTGTCCTGAAGGAGCAGGAGGCCTGCCACCTCCACAGGTCGGTTGGTACTGAATATGTCCAGACTTTTGTGCAGAAAAGCAAAACATTAGATAAATCATCTGATGAGAATCTAGAATCACTTTTTTCTTTCTTTCTTTCTTTCTTTTTTTTTCTTTTCTTGTTTTGCATTTTAGAGGATCCAGTCAACTGGAGATGTTCTGTTCGACCTTACTGGCAGGAACATCTCTGACTACCTTGTGAAAACGTATCCCACCCTTATCAGGACCAGGTAAGGAGGCTTTGAAGCCCTTAAAACAAAATATATAGACTTGGATTGGAGGTCTTTATTGGAGTTGAGTGAAATAATTTAATATTTCTGTTTGATTTCTCTGCAGCTTGAAAAGCAAATATTGGGTGAATGAGCAGAGGTAAATACCAGCCATATTACCCAGTGAAAATATACTTATAATATCACATGATGACAACTCATGCTCATCTTGAAGTACAAGTCACAGACAGATGCAACTGTTTGTGTTGTATCTCCCTCTTGTGGTCAGATTGTTTACTGCAGCTACTCCTCTGATTTAGGTGCAGAAACAACTAAACCAGAGAACTTGTGCAGATTTCATTAAGAAGTTTCTCTGTGGTGTCCAGGTATGGAGGCATATCAGTGGGTGGACAGCTTCCTGTTTTAGGAGTTCAGCCGAAGACGCTTCAGGACTTAGCAGCTCAACTGGGACAACTTCTGAACCTAACTGGGGTGAGGCTGAAAGGAATAGTTAAGAATCTCTGAAATAAAGTTGTGTTAAAAGGTTACAAGTATTCTCCAATCTATTTTGTTTTGGGTGGTTTTTTAAAGAGTAACTGATGGGTATTTAAATAATAAATATAGAAACGAGGTGGTACAGCGCCAAAAAATCTTTCTGTGTGAAACATGTACTGACAATGTAAGCTCTTTTTAGTGAGAGTAACTGTCCAATGCAAATGTTAGGTGGTGCAAAAAGGTAAAATAATTAAAATAGCTAAATAGCTTTAGTTTTTATAAAAATATATATATTCTGATAATGTATTTTACACTGTCTGAATTTTCTATTTTTTAGTCACCCTGACTAGAATTGGCTTACATGATCTGTTCTCAGTTATCACCTCCTTCTTCAATTTCTCCTGTAAATAATCATGTCTAAATAATTTCACCAGCATAAACTGCTGTGACAGATAAAGTGTTTTTTAAGATTGTCTTCCTTAGTCTTATGACCAGCTTTTGGGACCAACTAATCTGCATTTATCTGAATCAAGACAGTAAGAGAGTCAGAAGTCTGACGTTCAATCTAAGTCTGATCGTAAGTCTTGTACTGAGAACAAATATTGCTCTTGCTCCTTGTTTCACGCAGGAAGATAATTTGTGGTGCACAGCCTTCTGCTTATGCTTTTCTGGCATTTATTGTTATTATTATTAGCTTCTTTGTAAGACACAGTCCAATACAAATAGGACAATAAATTAGAAATTCATGAAATAGACGAAACAAGATGATTTTGACGTTGAAAGTATTTTAAGAAAATAAAAGTCAATTTTGGTCTTGGCTCTTCTTGATATTCTGATCTGAATTTATACTGGAGAAAGGAACCAAGACAGTCAGCTACTACCTAAAACATTTCATCTATTCTTTTATGGGATTGTTTGACATTAACTTCCATTTAAAAGCCTTCTTAACATATTGTTGCTTTATAAAGGTAACCATAACACTTTATTTCAGGGTCAATACTCCAAAGAAACAATTAAAGGAATAGAGAAGTTCCTCAGGTACATGGAAACAGAGAACAATGTCAAGGTTAGTCCTTTACAGCTCAGCAATTGGATAAACTATTTAGATATGGATCAAATATGAAATACATGAAATATGTTATATTTTGGTAATCAGTTGCAGTTTTTCCTAGGTTTGGTATAACAATAAGGGCTGGCATGCCATGGTGTCTTTTATGAACGTGGCCAACAATGCCATCCTTCGCGCAAATCTTCCAAAAGGAGCAGATCTGAACGAATACGGGATCACAGTGGTCAACCATCCTCTGAACCTGACCAAAGAGCAGCTCTCTGAGATCACCGTGTGAGTGACCTTCGGCCTCATCGTTCTTCTTCCATCCATCCATTTTCTTGAATTGTTCTCCAGTCATTATTAGAACACAGCAAATAATCATGTTTTCCTTTCATCCCAGCTCATGAAAGCTTTTCCACTTCTCCTTTTCCAGGCTCACTACTTCGGTGGACTCAGTGGTGGCCATTTGCGTCATCTTCGCCATGTCGTTCGTCCCAGCTAGTTTCGTCCTTTACCTCATCCAGGAGAGGGTCACTCAGGCCAAACTCCTGCAGTTTGTTAGTGGCGTTAGTCCGCTGGTGTATTGGACGGCCAACTTTCTGTGGGACATGGTACAGTGGCCCAGTTACCTTTTTGAGATTGCTGGCATAATCTAGGCCATGTAATTAGAGCTTGAACTGAGGCTCTCTGTGACTACCTCCAGGTGAATTACTCCATCAGTGCAGCCATGGTGGTGGAAATTTTCCTGTTTTTCGATAAGAGATGTTACACCTCACCAACCAACCTGCAGCCCCTTATTGCTCTGCTCATGCTATATGGGTGAGTTGGACCAAATCATGTCTGTTTTAAAGGTCCTTTTTTTTTTTTCAAATGTAGGAACAAAAACAGAAAAGTAAGTTAGTGTAACAATACACAAAACTGGGTTGTTTAGGAGCAATCCTGGCCCAAAAGAGGAAATGTCAATTACTATTTGCACCCCTGATAAAGAAATATCTAAAAAAAAAAAATATTCCAGCCTTCTCACTGTTAATTTGAGTGCGTTTCACACAAAATAATGTCACAAGAAATAGTTATTTCACAAAATCACTGGTGCAACACTTCTCAGCACCCCTACAACTCTTTTTTAATAAAGGTAAGTGGATAATACTTTGACTTTATTTGTTTTTCCAAGCTGTGTAGGAACTTTTAATTGGTCATCCATGAGCTCCTGTTCCCTTGGGTATAAATATGATGTGGCAGAGGTACCCTTTTATCTTAGCCACTAAATGGAAAATACAAGAGAACATACCATTCTGCTAAAGCAGTATAAACATAGCTACAAGAACATCCCAGCTTCTCTAAACATGCCTTTATCTACAGTCAGAGTGATAATTAACCAGTTTAAACAAATGCAGCTGTGACAAACGACATTGTTTAAGTTTACTTTGCCACCTGGCTCAGTAAGTAGGACGGCAGTGAAGGGGAAAAAAATTAACAACAACAAACTTTATAGTTCATTTATCAAGAGCTGCAATTTTTTTTTCAATTTCGTTTTAATTAATAAAATTTTCTGATATTATTTTCAGTGTTTTTTGCACTTCTTTAACAGTTTGCCAATCATTGTGCATAACACTGTAAATCTAATATGATGTAGCTCCTTCCTAAAAACACAAGCAAATAATCTTTATTCATGCTTTTTTTCAATCATTTGTTGATTTTTTTGTTTGATTTTTTTTTTAAAGGTTTAATCAAAACTGTTACTGCTCTCCTCTTATTGACACCCCTGGTACAGCTGTATGAAGCAGCATGTTCTCCTGTCTTTCCCCTTTTGGAGAATGTCTAAGTGCATTGAGGATTGATGTTGCCTCATAGGGAAACAAAATATCAGGGATAATTGATTGAAAATCCGAGACAATCTAATAAAATAAAAATCATAAAATATATATATATATATACATATATATATATATAAACTGTGCACTTGTTAAAACCAATTCTATATGGGATTTTTTTTAGACCTACTAAATACACTAAAAGTTAAATTTTTCTAAAAGTTTATATTAGGAAATGATGTAAAAGCAAAAAAAAAAGAGAGTTTGTATCAAGACTTTTTGCCCTTTATTACCATTTCTGGCAATAAATGATGCAAAATACTAATGCAAAATTTTGAAAACATTGTTATGAATGTTTGGAAAATTTTAAAATGTCTGCAAATACAAAGTTGTTGTTAAGGTCCACACCTGATTCGGATAATCACAACTAACAGGATGTGAACGTGTATCGGGTATCGTTGATCGTTTCAGACGAATTGACTCTCTTTCCCAGCTGGTCCGTGACACCCATGATGTACCCCATGTCCTACGTCTTCAGCGTCCCCAGCACAGCCTACGTCTCTCTGTCCTGCATTAACCTCTTCATCGGGATCAACAGCAGTGCCATCACCTTCATCCTGGACCTGTTTGAGAGCACTACAGTAGGTCCACGGCGAATATCAACCTAAAGTCAACAAGTTTCCCTCTCTCTTACACTTTCTTTCTTTTTTTTCAATTCAGACTCTTTACAGATTCAACCAGATGTTAAAGACAGTGTTGCTCATCTTTCCTCATTACTGCCTTGGTAGAGGTCTCATAGACATGGCCATGAATCAGGCTGTGACTGACGTCTATGCTCGCTTCGGTAATCACACCACTTTTCTGTATCTCTCAAGCTTCCAACCACTGTCTGAGCATGATGAATGTCCAGTCACTCCAGGTGTCACAGATCATATTCTATATATTCACTCTAGAACTGTGGCTTGCCAAAACATTCACACCTTTTGGACCTTTTCATATTTTGCAACATTGGAACCTCTGAACTAGATTGTATTTTATTTGGATTTAAAGTGACAGACCAAGATAAAGTAGCGGATAATTGTGAAGCATGTATTCTACACACTACACCAAACTTTGCAAAATGATTGCTTAACGCAAACACCATGCGAATGTGGCGCAACTACAAACCTACCAAGAGCATTAATGAGAGAAGCAGCCAACAGAGCCATGGTAACTCTGGAGGAGTTGCAAAGATTAGGAAAATACTATAAAGCCCCTTTACTCAACACACTGAAGACTGTAAATATTGAGTAATGAAATGGAAAAACGTTTAATGGGTATGAATACAAGGCAATGTACTTTTGTCTGAAACAGCCACAAATAAGAAAACAGATATTACAAGTATGCTGTGTTTATCCGTCGCCTCAGGTGAGGATTACAGTCCAGATCCCTTTAACTGGGACTTCATTGGGAAGAACCTGTTCTGCATGGCCGTTGAGGGATTTGTCTATTTCATCCTCAACATCCTGTTTCAGTACCGCTTCTTCCTGGATCACTGGTAAAGGACAGGAAAACTTCACAACACATTTCTAAGATCCAATGTCATTTCCAGGTAGGTGGAGATTGGATTTGCTAAGAAAGCTTTTTTTTTGTATTTTTTATTTGTTATAATTATAGGATTCCAGATAGCCCAACGCCTCATATGCTGGAGGAAGATAAAGATGTGGCTGAGGAAAGGGATCGAATCCACAGGAGTAAAAATACTTTTGATATTTTACGAATAAAAGACCTGTCCAAGGTGAGAGATTTCAATATATGAGGTTTAGACAGAAATAAAGTGATTTAAAACTAAACAAGTCAGGATTCATTTCGTTGTTATCGGACCAGACGTACAAAGGAACAATGATCCCCGCGGTGGATCGGATCTGTGTTGGAGTTTCACCCGGAGAGGTGTGTCCGGCTTTCTTTAAATCAGTCCTGAACAGCTGCTCTCAGCAGTAGACAGTCGGATAACTTTCTATTTGTTGTTTTATTTTTTTCTTCTCCTCTTCATCTGCAGTGCTTTGGCCTGCTGGGAGTAAATGGAGCTGGGAAAACCACAACCTTTAAGATGCTGACTGGAGACATAGACGTGACGTCAGGAGAGGCTTCTGTCTCCGGCTACAGGTTCACGATATAAACAATACGATTTAATGTCAATATAAAAAAATGTGGCAAACAGTAAGTAGTATGATATATTGAGTCTTTTTCTAGTATTTTTTATCAAGTCACAGCTTTACCCATACATTTGATAAGATGTGAACACTTTTCTAAGTCTTGGATTGTAGATTTGTAGCAATCTGTTCTCTCGTCCGATCTTAAATGCTAAGTTGCCTTTTAATGCCACGTTCTGTTTCAGCATTTTGACCAACATTCTGGACGTTCACCAGAACATGGGTTACTGCCCACAGTTTGGTGCCATCGACGAGCTTCTGACAGGAAGAGAGCATCTGCACCTGTACGCCCGCCTCCGAGGGGTCCCAGAGTCTGAGATCAGCAGGGTGAGATGATGAAGCTTATATTATGCATTTATTGAAATTGGGTAAATTAAGAATGAGAAGTTCCACAAAGCTTATATGTATATATACAGTATATATATATTTTCTGTCTTTTTCAGGTGGCTGAATGGGCCATCCAGAAGCTGGGTTTATCAGAGTACGCAGGTCGAAGCGCTGGGACCTACAGCGGAGGAAACAAGAGGAAACTCTCCACCGCCATTGCCATGATTGGCTGTCCTGCTCTGGTGCTGCTGGTGAGCATTAAACCATCCGGCATTTCAAGGTAGAACCGACAAAACTGCTGTGAACATATATAAATATAAATATGTTTACTTCCTGTCTCTCAGGATGAGCCCACCACAGGCATGGACCCCCTCTCCAGACGCTTCCTTTGGAAATCCATCATGAGTGTCATTCAGGACAGAAGAGCAGTGGTCCTCACCTCACACAGGTAAACCGAGGGTTGCTGTGCATTGAGCTCTACACATGCATAAGCTTACAGAAGTTGCTTCACAATGCAATTGCTATTTTGTTCAGCATGGAAGAATGTGAAGCGCTCTGTACCCGCTTAGCCATTATGGTTAATGGATCCTTCAAATGTCTGGGAACTATTCAGCACCTCAAATACAAGTCAGTCGTTGCACTTTACGCTCATTTCATTCCTAGTAACAGTAACCGACCCCGCTAAACATAACTTGATAATAATACTATTGCGATCCAGGTTCGGTGACGGCTACGTGGTGACCATGAAGATCAGGGCGGCCAAGCCCGGCTGTCTGCCTGACCTGAACCCTGCCGAGGCTTTCATGGAGAGCACCTTCCCCGGCTCCATCCAGAGGGAGAAGCACTACAACACTCTGCAGTATAAGATCTCCTCTTCATCTCTGGCCAGGATATTTCAAATGGTCCTGGCTAACAAGGACAAGCTAAACATAGAGGACTACTCTGTGTCCCAGACGACTCTTGACCAGGTCAATATACACACATAAACAATCCAGAGTTTGAGTTTTCTTTACTACTACATTTGACCTCAGTATAATATTTTACAATGGTCCTGCAAAGTATTTTTGGAAAGTAAAAATCATATGAAAAAATTTATTTAAAACTTTTTCAACCTTTAATGACACCTGTTCTGCATAATTCAACTAGGAAAACAAGCAAATCTGTGATGAGAAAACCATATAAAAATAAAAAAGTCACTTTTTCCAGTCTGTTCTGCTCTGATCTGATCTTTGACTGTCCCTGCAGGTGTTTGTGAACTTTGCCAAGCAGCAGTCCAGAGAGGACGACACCATTGTTCTGCACCCGAAAGCTGCTGGTGCACAACGGTACATCGAAACCACGGCCATCAAGTCTTACAGGAAGTAAACCGAACTGGACGGGAGCTCCCGGTGTTCGCTTCACTGCTCCATTGATTTTAGTGACCTGCCATACAGCTTCTTTCTTAAAAAAAAAAGAAGAAAAAAAAGCTCTGAAATCAGATTTAACTGAAGGGTTTGTTTTAATTGGCTAAAACAAGTGTAGAAGAAGAAAGTCATGTGAGTCAATTTTTTTTCTCTTTTGCGTTTTGATAAAACAAAGTTAGTTTAGTGGAGCATTTATGTGCCTGCTGCATGTTCCGCGCCCTGCTCGCCTTAGAACCGGGTTTTACAGACTTGAACTGTATAGGGGTGAACCGATTGCAGTTTTCTGGCCGATCGCCGATCTTTAAAAAGCCTGACCCGCCGATCGCAATTTTGAACGATACCAATTTATATATTTTTTGTCTGAAAAGTCGCTAAATATAGCGACAAAGTTGTTAAGTCGGCAACAGTGGTGTGACTATTGTTAATTGCGCTTCCATAATTAAGGTTTTATTGGCACACCCCTAATGAAAAAGGACGGGGACGTCTTCCGAAGGAACATCAGAAAATGCGTACCGTGTCGGCTTGGAAGAAAGCGTAGCTCTTTGTACTTTCTGCTTCAAATGCCAAGCAAGAAACTTTTCAACTGCCTTTATATCCCTGTGAAAGAAGCACTTGAACAAGCTTAGTTTTTCATCGTTTTTTGCACTTTATTGATTACGAGCGTCACAATCTCCTGTGTTTTGACAGTATTTTAGTGAAATACATTTACTGATTATTACAAAATCCTTCGGCTGCTGCAAACTCTTTTCAGCCCGTTGTAACTTTGTTTTTTTGAGCGTTTAAATCTCCTAAATGCTTTTCTTATACATGTCCAGCTGTGATTTTTTTTCTCACATTTCTGACACTTGGTGTCGTTAGAGGGTGAAGAATGAATGTGAATGTTTCTGAGAAGCATCAAATCAAATAAAGTGCATGTTTCTTTAAGATGTGCACCTTTATTTGTAGTCACAATTTTTTTTTATAAAACCTGAGTTTTGACAGAATAATGTTTTTTATTGTAACTACATAGTGAAAGCATCTTCATGTTGATGTCGAATGGTTGCTGCACATTTTCAATGTTTTCAGGAAAAAGCTTGACAGTTTAATGACTAAATGCTTCAGCAGCAATCCCCCTGAGAGCACAAAAGCGATTTTTAACTCTTACTCTTAACATCAGTTTGTTTAGGCACTTACTTACAAAGAACAATCATTACTTCTAACATTTGTTGGCTAAAATTTGTAAAATCTTTATTTTATTTTATTTTTTAAAGAGAGTTGATAAATTATCATGAAATGAGAACAATATGCTGGTTTTATGATAGAGATGCAAAAACAATACTCAAGCTTTTCTGAAAAAGCTAGCCAGATAAATAAAATGTTGAAAAGAAGTGTAAATGAAACACAGAGAAAGTGATACATTTACTTAGACTTCGTTAACATAGGAGTGTTGGAAAGTCAGTCCTGAAGGACCAAAGTCCTGCAAGCTGATGTTTCTCTGGTTCCAAACACCAGAAATGATATAAAAGTTTCACTGGTATGTTCCCACCTAAGTTAATGGCATCACAAGGAGCTAAATCAGCTGCTGAATCTGAGTTTGCATGAGAGCACAAATAAAACATGCAGGATGCTGATCCTTCAGGACTTCAGTTGGACATATTTGGATTAATAGAAATCACTTCGACAGTGTCCGCCTGTGCTTAGTATGAATATGCTAAAATTAATTCTTTGTCAAGCAGAAAATGCAGTAATAAACTGTTTTTTTGTTTGTTTTTGTTTTTAACAAACATTCATTCTGTATTATGATCTAAATAGCTTGATTTTTTAGCACAAAAACTAAAGCTGCATGGTAAAACGCTACACTTATGTCACTGCTAAAACCTTTTGTCCATATGTGCTGAAACTGAAAATAAAATGTTCTCAGGAGGTTTTGAAGGCTCAGCTGTAGTGCATTTCTAAATCATTGCGTCTTTTAAGCCCATCAGTATTAAAATTGCATAGTGTTGGATTCAAGAAAACAATAGCACAAGCCTAAGCAATTATCAAAGAATCAGGGGAATAATGGCCATCCGGACACTTGGGTAGTCTTTGAACTCTCGTATGTAGGCTCTATGCTTCACTTTGGCCCAGATCGTCATCTGAATGAACCCGAACAAAGTGTATATTGCCACTGCAAGACAAAACATACGATGAAAAGCTACGACATGTTACTGTAACAGGCGATCTTTGATCTTTGGTTTTTATAAAACTGTGATACCGTTTTCCAAATTATGATCTATTAACAGCATTCAAAATATTGTTTCTACCCTTCTTGCCATTAACATTCATGAATATCTTGTATTAGACACAAAAGTGATGTCCAAATGTGTATAAGATAGAACACAAAGTGATTACAAAGTTCACATTGTAAATTGACTTTAACTTCTTATATTAGTGATTGGCACGGTTAGCATACCTACAGTGACTAAAACATCAATCTCAGTGAGTATATTCAAATAACGTATACATTTTGAGTCTTCTTCCCTCAGTAACAACCTCAACTCTGAAGATTGTTGTTAGCAGTTGCAACCTGAAAACTGTTACGCACAGAGCAATTACTAATTAGAAGAAGATGATCTGTTTGAGTTTCAGACCAGTTAGGCTGGAAATCTCCTAATTCTGGTCACCAGCTGATTTCTTGGTGAATCTCTCATTTTGCCTAAATATGGATGTAAACATCACATACCTGGAAGACACTGGGTCATGACTGTGAAGCTCAACCAAGCTCCGACCTACAGATGTCAAATGACAACGTACAGACATATTAGGATTGTAATTAAACAATAAAACTTCACAGCTGTTTTAAAAATTTACGGTACATGTAAAAGTTGCTGTAAATTTTACCTCATAAGTATAATTTGGACAGGACACAAAGAAAAACAACCATGTGAAGGGGTTCTTGGTTGGCGTAGGAAACCTTCTCACTCTCAACCCTGAAGTTTCCACAAACGAGAAAAATTAACAATCGGAAGGGAAAAGGACTTTAGTTGGCCTGATTCTTAAAAAAAAAGGGATTTATAAAAAAAGATCAACAATTCACCGTCTGTTTTTAGGTTACTTAGACTCATATGGATGGAGAGGTTGCCCACTTCACACATCTAAAGCAGAAATTCACAGATCAGAAGTCGAGTTTAACTTTTCCCAGTGTGAGGCTGAATTTACGTACCGCAAATGTGAATAGTGCATACTTGACTTGAAGTTCTCCATATGCTGTAACAGAAATATTTCAACTTGAAATGCTGCATAAAATGTCACAACACATAAAAAACAAATCTTTCTCATTATTGTGTAGCCTTGGTTTCCTGTATTTGTGGGATCCATAATTTCAATAATACTTGACATGGGAAGTACAAAGTCTGCATGGGGATGTAGATGTTTAAAGTCAGGCAGTATTATTATTAAAGTTATGCAAAATTGTCTGATACTGCCTCCTAGCCTAATGGTACCATGTGCAATTAATGCACATTTTACAAATACCAAGACTTGATGAGTCCTATTGTTTACTGAAGATGCTGTTACATTTTCTGCCATCATCTCAAAATCAAGCAGTCACTCTTCTAATGTAGCAACAACAATTATATTAATAACAGTGCAATAATGAAAATGACATAATTTCATTGTAAATCCAACAAATTCTAGTTTTTAACAGATTTGAGTTTTCTAGTATGCCCCCAAGTGGACAACAGGAGGCATAGCAATAATCGTAGTTGTCAGAAGATTGTTACTAGTTTTGCTAACGATAACCCTGATGTCAAAGTTTACCAAATGTGTGTGTGTGTGTGTGTGTGTATATATCTATATCTATATATATCTATCTATATATATATATATATATAGATAGATATATATAGATATATATATATTACAATAAGGGGATAAGGTAGATAATCCCTCAATATTTGCACACGGCTGTACTTACATGGAGGTGTATAAAGAGGGTGGTTAATGTAGTAGGCTAACCAGGCAGAGAAACCCCAGTAATAGGCACAGTTCTACAGAAAAGGAGCAACACAATTTGAAGACAACATTGTTAATTGTCAAAAAAAAGAGTTTCAAATGAAGTATTATGTAATTTTTGTACAGCAACATTCATCAAAGGCTAAGTCCTGTATTAACGGTTGTACAGAGAGGGTAGTGAAACTCACTTTGACTATTGTCCTGAGTGGCATTGTCCCATGGGAGAAACGGTGCACAAAAATGGTCTCCATCAGCCTCTTCACATAGTGGAACGTATGGCAGACACAGGCCAGTCTGGTGGACAGAGCCAAACAAGGTTAGAGGTCTAAGGTAAATGAAAACTGTTTATTAGTTTAGATTTTTTAAAGGGAGGTTCTGTGAAGTTATTTTCTTGTCCGTGTAGCAGAGATGGTACATCATCAGTAAGCAAAATTTAGTGAAGGCAGTAAACTACTCACTTTTCTACCTGATTCAAAACTACTGAAACTTAAGACCCTAAAAGACTGTTAAATTTCATGCCACTTTTTAGCCGAGCAGTGTGTTTATTATGGCTAAGTTGATGGATGCTGCCAGATGTATGTATCTGTCTAATTTGATCAATCTGCTGAGATTGATCAAATTAGCTACCTACAGAAGCGGGTAGGTAGCTAAATAAAACCGGAAAACGCTGATTTGAACACATGCATCTCATCAGCTAACAATCATTATCTTTATCCAAAAACAGGCAACTGGAAAAATGACTTTAATCGCACAAAGACAGGAAACGGACTTTGGCTTGTAGCTCATTATGACTTGTGCTTTGTCTGGCTGACATTTTGTTTTCTACTTACGTAACAACAGGATGGGGACTGGAGGTAAGGGCGTATGTGTGAGAGTAGATATATGGCACTCGAAAAAAGAAGGCGAGGTATGTGAGCAGGGCTCCGATATACTCAGCAAAAAAGACCTGAAAACAAAATAGGCTTATATTAACTCTGGTGTTAGGATGTTAGTAAGGTAAAATAGTGCATTAGTAAAATCCAAGCGTGGTCTTCTCACTGTAGTCCAACCTAACTGTGGCCCGAGATCTTTGAAGTACATGATGGCAGTGGTTCCCACTGGGAGGTTCTGTAAGATCTCATCATCTCTGAGCGACTTTCCCCCTTAAAAAGGGGAAAAAGTAGTTACATACAATGTTTGTTGCGTTTTTATATAGGAGCTTTTTCATTCACACACTCTCCACTTGTAGCTTTCGTCCAGATTATAGATAGAGCCCTGCTAATTGGATGCCATTTTTAGAATTTCCACATGGAATAATTGTCCCTAATAGCTCTATGAGCAAATTCAAACTGTGCAATTTTTCACAGCAAGGTAAATTTGAAAGCCTTTTTAGACAGCAGTTTGAAAGTCACTTTCATTTCGGGTCACATAAGATCACGAATGTCCTCAAAGGGCTGGTTGTGGCAGAATTTAACAAACTGTTAAAATATTAATCAATAGCTGTTTATAAGATTAAACAATATTGAATATTTTTTCACACTGATGTAATTTGGCAGTATACAAGTAAAACTGCTTTGATTTGATTGATAAAATAATATTTAAGCACACAACCGTTATCTTGACGGCTCTGTTTCTGCGTCTCTCTAAACTCTTGAGGGCCACATAAAATGTTATCAACCCCCAGATTTGGAGGATCACCTTCAAGCAGGACAGTGAACCTTAGACATACAGATAGACTAACAATGGATATTCATGAGTTGCCCAGTCTAAGACCTGTCCTAAATTATAGACTTAAATTGAGCATAGTTAGTAAAGACAAGTCCCATGTGTCATTTACCATTAAGGGACACAATTTTGTGCCACTATTTCATGGTGTGTCACTTAAAATCCCCATAAAATACCATGAAGTTTGTAAAGTGACAAATGTGACCAAGTTAAAGGGCCTGTTTGTGCTTTTTTAAGGCAATCTACATCATTTCCCATCTCTACAAAAAGCTACTACTTAGTAAATCCTCAATCTAAATCTACCAGTTGCCCCAGTTATACCCACTTTAACCTCCACATTGCAAAAAAATAGCAAACAGTTACACAGATTAGATCACCACTTAGCTGTCATGCTGCTTATGAAGTACCTATAATACATGCATTTAATACAGGAATGACAAAATAGCCACTTACTGGTATCAAGTCTTAGTGCCTGTCTTGCTGGGTACCACTGAGGATCTGAGCAGACCAAACACACACACACACACACACACACACACACACACACACATAGAATATGTATACATTCACACAGAGGGACGGCTGGATGGAGCTTGCATTGCATAAAGAGTTTTTGGCTGGAGGCCTTGCAATAATTGACCACAATGGAATAACGTTAAGCTGCTCTGCTCTAATAGAAACCGACAGCCTCAGGCTTGGCAAACATTTAGCAACATCTCTTGACCAGAGACGAGCTTATGGCAGAAACCACTGCAAAGCTTTGAGGAAACAAACAGGAAATTGTTTTTAACAAGAAACCTCTCCAGGGAAGAAGTCTTATATCAAGTGTGTTCAGGTCATTGGAACTTCAATACAGAACAAGTGTGTTAATCTTCGTCTTTGTCCAGTAAATCCATTTACAGAGAGAGGTATTCAAATAATAATAATAATAATAAAAAAAAAAAAAAACTCACATGATTTGTAAAACAGACTCTTAATATCTCCTATTGTAGAGTGAGGATCCACCTGATCAGAATACAAGCAGAAAGTATTGGTCCCATTGAATTAACACCCATGAGTCTTGCAATTATTTCAACTCTGATGCTTGTGTGTCAACTCAAAATGGGTCGGCATACCTTATCTAAAAAACAAAGCTGCTCCTTTGTCATGGCATCAAGGACCTCCACCTGGAAAATGATGTAAACATCACCTTCACCACCTCGTAAGTTAATAATGGGGAGCAATCTGTTGTCCTAATGAATGGTATGGCGCTTTATCAAGTCAAAGCACTTTACACTTCCAAAAGGAGACTGCCACCTACCTTCTGAGCCACCATTATGCGCTTCACAATAGTCAACTCTTCTTTCTTTCAAATAAGTCATATTTACAAATATATATTTTTATGTAGATCATTGTAAATATACCTGACTGCAAATTTTAAAACCCAGGTCAAAAAGCTAAGAAATAACACAGAAATTCAGGCTTTCACATTTTAGACATTTAAAATGTTCTTACAATTGAAGCTTCCAGTAAATTTTAAATGCAATGATTGTTTCACATTTTCTGTAGTGTATCAGAAGCTTCTCTCTGTCATGTAAAACAGTTTGACTTCTTGTTTCATTTGATAAAAAAATCTACAGATTCACGATGGAATCTGTAGATGGAAAATAGATGGTACCATCACTCTCATATTCTTGGTAAATATTCTAGTTTGAACTTTAAAAAATCTTTACAACGGCTCCCCGTCCTTTGTGGAAATGTTTTATTCTCCACATAAAAAAAAATAAAAATAAATTCATGCATTTCAAGAGTGGTGTGTGAGTGAATATATTTGTGTTTTTCTGAGTATGTGCTAATGTGAGATTTTTCTTCTCATTTCTACGCTGTGACTGCATTTAAAACTTACTGGAACTGTGCATCCATTAACATATCTCACAGTAGAAAGTAGCAAACATGTTGTGACCTGGTGCAATATTTTAAAAGTTTAATGTTTTTTTTTGTTGTGTATTACAAAACAAGTATACATCTAACGATCTATTTAATGTACAGGTAAATTTGGCTCCTTATGACTTAATGTTATTTCTACGGTTACAAGTCCTTGATCTGCTTATTTACCCGTTTAAAATCAGATACAACTTATTCTGCATGAATAATATTTAAACTTTTCATTATTCTCAATTTTTCTGAGAGAACAACAATAAAACACTCAGTAAACAGAATTCAAGGACGGCGGAGGGCAAGTTAAAAACAGCAACACTTGCTGCAGGAACAGAACATGATCAGTTGTAGGGTTGGTTGATGTGGACTTAAAGTGGTCCAGCCAAATTTCACAGAGTTATTGAGGTCTTGCGTCATCAAAATAAGATTTATTTGCTCTTTGTTGGACCTACTTGCCATGTGGAACCCTACCGAACCCCCTAAGAACATATCCTCCAGGCTCAAACCCTTCCACCAAATTAAGGTGCCAATTCTGCAGAATACCTTTCATTTTTACAATTTTTGGATAAGATGACCAATAAATGACTCATTGTAACTACTCCTACTTCTAGGTATCCAAAATGTTCAAAGCATAACAATCTTGCTCTGAATAATGAAGATTGTTCCCCTCAGAAGATCTGTGCGTCACTCGTGTGCGTTTTTCCGTCTTAATTAGTCCATGTCAGTGGTGATGTACAGCATATGCAAGGAGGGCGCTGGATGGGCCCACAATTTGCCCTGAAAGCACTCCGTACTGTGCTGCTCAGCAGAGCTGTCCCGGCTAAATTGGTTCCTTTACTGGACAGTGTAATAATCCACTAATGGATACCTGAAGATTTGCTGAGTGCACAGTCAAGAAAGAGAAAATGAGTCATGCCACGTGCATTGTAAAAGAGCATTCATCGAAGGACTTTAAACCAGCACTAATCTGTCTGTATGTTGAGGTTAGAAGTAAAATATTAAGCAATAGACTTCAGGGCTTTACATTAAAAGACTGGAGTGGATGTTATATAGTCACCAAGTAACTTTTCATAAATGTTCTTGTAAGTTTGGTGCCACTAAGTGTGCTCAATATAACATATTCAAACCTGAATATGTTATGACCACTCCAAATCTTAAGACGTGCACAAATTACAAAAAGACATAGCAAAATAATCCCAGACATTAATGTTCTTTTATGTTATGAGTATACAGTATTTGAGAAGTATATTGTATAAATAATTGCTCTCACTTTTGGTTATTATGACACCACAGGCTTCACTTGTGTCGGCTTATGATACAGAGTTGTTGGGGCTTTTTTTTTTTTTCTTTGCTACAAATGGCTGCCCGGCTACAATAAATTAGCTAAGTGTTTGGCCGACAGGGACACTCATGCAAAATGAGTTTGGGCTTTAAATGTTGGCATGTACATCTGTTGATGCTTCACTTTTGTACCATTAAATATAAACCAGAAGTGCTTGCGTGCGATTGAGTTAAATAGTGCTTATGTAGAAATGTTTTGTGTGTCAGCTTTCGCCAACCAATTTTAATGAGAATTAGATTTTTATGGAAGCGGGTTGTATTTTGTCAATCTTACGCAAGAAATTTGTTTGGACTGAAAAAATAGCAGACATAAGCTGGGTTGTTTTAGCCAAACCTGATGGTAAATGTATAACAATTTTAATCTCAACTTGTTGCGCTAATGACTAAGCTAATGACACAGACGTTGGCTAAAACCAGTTAGCCAAAGTCTAACATAAACGCCTTTTACTTGTTTACTTGTTAAGCTAGTGCTAGCTGTGTTCAACATTTACATGAACAAGCGTTATTTACTATAAATTTTCCTTTCAAAATGTAACTGTTTGTGCAAAAATGTCACATTGGAAGTTAGCAATTTTCATTCAGAAGTAAACTAAAAAAAGTAAATTTATGCTATCAGTTCAATCCTGTCACGGTCCATATCTGACCCAGGACTAGTTTAGCAGGATGAGCCATATTGGATCATTTTAACGCAGTGGCTTTTTGTGTGATGCTATAGTGTGGTTGAATGAAAGTTTCTTGTTTTCAGAAGTATGTCTGCAGGACACTCAACGCCAGTATCTTCTGAATGCTGAACAATTAGTTAGCTTAGCATCTTGAAACAACAAACAAGCCTGCTCTGTTCTGAGGACAAGTACTTCCTTTAATTACATCCTCAGCAGAAGGGACACAAGTTCAAATACCTTCTCATGAAAACTAAAAAAGCCCTCAGAATGACATGTTTCTCAAGAGATCAGGTTTCGTCACCCTCTAATAAACTATTTAAATAGTTGTTAATTTGCTCTCCAGTGTTGCTGTTGAGCTTCTGGCAATGGCAAGGTTCCCAGAACAAAGTTGTAATTAGCTTCAGCTCATTGCTATTACAGAAAATTGCTAGTCTTTTTCTTCATTAGTGATCACCAGAGCACATGAGACATGAGTAAAACCAAGACACAGTTTAGAAGGCCTATAAAGTTTACACTTTCTTGACACTGCTTACGTTTCTAAAACTGCCCAAATGTTTTTTTATGTACTTTTTATTTTTAAATCTCCTTTACATTTTTACACAAGACTTGGTTCTGCATTTTTAAAAGGTCAGTAAAAAAAAAGTGTACGCTGACTTACCTCAAAGAAGGTGGTTCTGCTCATTGTGCTGCTTGGTAATAAATACGTCCTCTTTACACCGGCACCAAAAGAAACACAAAACAGATGCTCATGCCTCTCACACACACGGTCAGAAATAGCTCCTCTCCTTTTCAGGACAATCCCCGGACTGACCCTTATTCTTTTCAGTCCTCTCCTCCTCTCTCCCTCTCTTTAGCCGAGAGGCAGCAGGACACAGAATCACAAGATGCGCTCCACACATCCTGCAGCGCACGGTCTGATCCTTTCTGTTTCAGTCCTGCCGCCTCATCCTCCTCTTTGGAACGTTATGTTTTCTTTTTGTTTTTTTCTTCTAATTAAGGTATCTTTAGAGAAAGGGCTTTGCGTAAACTGGGATAAATTCCTCTGGAGACAGAGACTGCTGAAGAGCAGAGGAAAGTTCATAGATGTACACACATTTTATGAGACGCTCTGCAGGCCTGGACTGTGTAGAAAAGGAGAATATAAAAACACCAGCTTGTGCTGGTGTTTTTATATTCTCCTTTTCTATATAAATGGACCAAATTTATATAGAACTTTACATTAGAGCTGCATCATCCAATTGCTCTCACATTCATAGACTTATTCACAGATCATTAAGCGACTTGGGGTAAAGTGTCCTGTATGTGGCAGGAGTAAACTGGAATTGAACCCACAAATTTTGGATCGGGAGAAAACTATTCTATCCACTAAGAATAGTCTAAGGCAGTCAGTTTGGATTTTGAGGTAAGGACAGATTTCCTCCTTTTTTTTCTTGTTTATTATGCCTACTTCAAAGTTGGAAATTCACCTTTTGCTCAAGTAAACTGGATATGTTTGGCTCAACTGGGCTAGTTAGATATGGGATTCCACAGGGCGTAGAGTTTGGACCGCTGCTCTAGTTTATATGACTCCACTTTGTAAAAATATTAAATAAGAGGACAAAATTCTATTATGCAGATGAAAATGATAAAGTTTATCCATGAACCCAGATCAAATTAATCAGCTAAAACATTGAAACGTCTTGGAGATGCAAAAGACTGGATGATTTCCTATTTTCAGAGTTAGACATGAAACGGCTGCGTGTCGCCTTTTAACCCGATCACCTTCTCTACTTCTCTAAAGGTCTAGTCTTTACATTCAGTGTTAATGTAAAGGTTCTAATCTTTGACTCAGATCTGCCATTTTAATCCTATACAAGATATGATTCTTGCACATCTCACATCATTGTGTAAACATTGCCACAATTAGCAATGCCTCTGAGAGATGCGGGGAAAGTAGGCAAGGTGTTTATTTCTTTTAGGTAATACTGTTTTAATTGTTCATTTTTTTAAAATTCTTCCAACATTTAAATATCTGAATGGCTAAAACTTGTCAAATTAATATATTTCTAGCAGAACACTTGGCTATTGATTTTAGTAATGTTGCTATAGACTACAGGAAAACACACCAGTGACCTTTTCTCACTGCCATCTTTCCATTTATTCAGAGTTATTGCTGCCAATAACGTTGCTCTCTCTCTCTCTCTCTCTCTCTCTCTTTTGATAGAAATTCAGCCGGCTGAGTGCTTCATTGTTTTATGTTATTTTTTACTGTCTTCACCACCAGAGGGTCGAGACAAATGACCACTAGCGCCGAGTCTAGCTGTGCTGGAGGCTTTCCCCTGTTAAAACCAGGAAGAAAACATTTCTCTTGTTTTTGCGTCTAATAATGAGCGCTTTATAATTTGTCAACTGGATTCGAATGCGAATCTGACAATGGATTAAACGTTAAACTGAATTAGATTGTCATCAATGCGGTTCACCTTTATGGGTATAACTTAGAAAATAGCATTTTATTTTAACTTTTTTAAAGTGAAGCCATTTTGTCAGGCAGAACTTTGCAAATCACTTGTTGGCTTTTACAAGTAGTGTTGGCTGGAACTTTTTTCAAAACATTTTTTCCACATTAATACAGAATATAGCAGGTAGAGGAAAGACTGTCTCAGGTGGGTGGAAGACAAATATATATTTTTTTATTTTATGCACAAAACAACTTAGAAAACAATCCATAATTTTCCTTCCACCTAACAATTGAACCCTACTGTTACCGTTTATCATGTACAATTAAAATAAGATGCATTAAATTTTGAGCTTGCACTCATTGGTAAATTTCAAGGGCTATGAAGACCTATATTGAAGCATTATGCAGGAGAGAGGTGAAGCTTTTGCTCCCATTCTAGCACATCAGCTATAAATACATAAATTAAAACGTAAAAGTCAGTACTTCACTCAGTTTCAGTCACCTCACATCAACTCCAGCGCTTCTTTGTAAGCTATCCATCAAACTTTTATCACAGCTGTTCTACATGACAGTCTGTTCAAAAAGGGACACAACCTTGAAAGGCCTTTTCTCCTCTCATAAGGTGTCATAGAGCGCCCTCTACTGGCGAGTTTGGTTAGTCTACCTGTGACTCTTGAGCTTGTTGCTGGAAGGAAAACTCAGCATTTAGGTTTCAAAGATTATATAGCATTGATGTAATAAACTTATCTTTGCTATAAACAGACCTGCGACCATATCTGCTTTTAAAATTCACCTGAAAGGGAAACTAACATTTTTTTTATTATTCTTTGAAATATCTGGATTTTGCTTTTTAAATCAACATGGAAGTATTTTTTTCTGTTTTCAAGGTGTAGCAGGAAGAGAAGTTTTGCTTATTGTTTGGAAATAAAGAGATTCATTTGTTGTTTTTTTGCTTTTAGGGTTTCTGGAAACACAGGCGCTCTCCCTTTAGCAGCTTAGAGATTTAAGTTGTGGAAGTCGCTGTCTATGATCAAAAGTCCGAGGCCACATCGCCGCCTGCTGATCCTGAAGGTCATTACTGGCTTTTCCATCAAGCTCCATCACCCTCTGACCTGTGAGGGTTCCGGCTCGGGGCCATTTGAGTTTTTCTTCTTCTTATCACGATGTGGAGTTTGGATGGAAAGGGGCTAGAGGCTACGGCTAAACGTAATGCAGTCACTGTGGGGTGAGAGGCCGAGATGATGGCTGGGAGGAGACGTTTCCTTCTCCTCTCCCCCGCGGAGATCTGAGGACGCGACCCCGCCAGAGAAACCTGTGTGCTCGTTGCAATACATGCTCACCTCCCAGCCTCTGAAGTCAGATGATAAGCCGGTGGAGGCTCTGCTGAGAGGAGAAAGTTTGCGCATGATACGAGAATGAGGTCCTGTACCCGGTTAATAATGTTTTCCCCGAAATGTTGCTTTTAGCTTAAAAAAAAAAGAAGTTGATGTATTTACAGGTGCCCTTGGTGAAGATGTAAATAAATGTGGGAAAATGTGACTTTAAACTCTGGGTAGGTTTATTTAGTAGGGAAATAACCCCGTAAGTCTTTAGCTAACCTCCTTTTGCCGGTCAGGTAGCAGTTTCTGAGAACGATTGGAGCAAACAAATGCAGATCTTTTACTATTAATCTCTGCATCATCTTTTAAACTCTCTTATTCTAAAGGATTTATGTCTGACCAGAAGTTTATTTTGGGCTGGGCAAACTTTCCATTCTCATTTTGAAAGGCTGTGGCGATACTGGATTTGTATTCGAAACGTCCCGGTATTAAAAAGAGTCGGGTTCCCAAGCAAAACATCGTCATAATGGTGGGAATGGGGAACTTTTCCACACTACAATTTACCTGAGAGAAAATCCCAAAAGAATTAATAACGTTTCCATCTATATATCCCTTGCTTCATACTTAGTGTTTGTTGTCAATAATGTTAATCTTAACTAGGGAACACACTCTGCAGTTTAAAGTATTGGCATTATGTAAAATGTATATCATGTTACAATGTTATCCCCTCATCTAATACATACCTGGAGGGTTGATTTGATTCTTTCATGCATGTTTGAGAAATCCTTGACTCTCCCATTTCAGCCAATCGGTGGTGCGTGAACGCTTGTTACAAATCTCTGCCTAGTTTTTATTAAGCTACTTCAGACTAGCGGCAGCAATTAGCAAACACCTGGTGAAACTGCGAGTCAGCCGAGCGGGAGCTTCTTAAAGAGACAGAGGCTGAATTTCAAATTGGCAATTGCCAAGTCAAATTTCTTTTAAGTTTGATACATGCAGCATTTTTATAACAACTGAATGTGCTATGAAATGGGACCAGAAACATAGAAAATACACAATACCGCCTCTTTGTAAAAGTCGTATAGGACCTGAACGTGTCACACAATGCAATAATATCCACAGCCACGTCGCGTGAAAGCACAATTGGTTTCTGCGGACGTGTCAGTCCAACAATAAAATGGACACCAAGTTTTTAAGGTGCTCTGCATTAGTCCGAAAGGAGCGAAAGAATGATCAAAAACCGATAGTGGTATAAATGCTCAGCACTGGACAGCATGTTTATGTTTATGGGAGGAGGACGAACAGCAAACCAGCAGGTAGAAAGAATCGAGCAGTGGTTGGGGCGCAGTGGCCCTTTAACTAATATTTCTTGGTTTGTCTTTCTGCCTCCTTTACCAGCCTGCTCATTGTGTGTTTGTTGGTGAGAAAAATGGGTTTTCTCTTCAAGCTCAGTGGCCAGCGGCTAAAAGAAACAATCCTCTATGTGAATTCATATTTATACCCCAAGGAAACAGGGAAACAGATTAGCAGTTGGAGCTTCCTATGAATCCCGATGAACTTACAACAAAAATAAAAAATGCTAAACACTAGATTTGACAAAAAAAAAACAAAAAAACAAAACTTAAAAAAACGAACAAGCAAAACAACAAATTACTATTCACTAACAGGTTTATTTCCCCTCCAACTGAATAAATTCACTTTATGGGTTTCCACACTTTGTTTCCTGGGGGACCAACAAGTCCATCCACATCTACAACTGTTAAACTTGCAGATTTATTTCTGCGTGCACTTTAAGACCTCAATGGAAGTTTTCCATTATTGCCTATGCATAACAAACCACTACTATTTCCTGCCTGAAATATATATACAAATAAACAATAATAATATAAAAAAGTCTTAGCATAATTTCACTTTCCCGTTACACATTTATCTCTCCACACAGCAGATTCTGCTAAAGCTGATTTGCAGTGCACCATTTTCATGATGATGAAAAAGCTAGATGCCCCGCAGCAGTTCTACCACCTGGTTCCCACGGGGACCAGGAATCCTGCGCTTGAAGGGTTACAGCAGCGTGGACTGGAATCCAGATAAAGCAGCCAGATGCAGCGCTGGAAGCGGCTGCTGCTCTGCACAGGCATTTATTTATTAATCACCTGATTCAACATTTACTCTCCCTTTCACGTTGCGGCGTGGCTGCTGCTGCAAATTGCAATCTGCACAATAATCTGCAACTGAGAGATTTTGTATTACTTGACCACGGTCTACTGCACACTCTTTGATTGTGTGTGTTGTTGTTTTTTTTCAGTGCAGATGACGTTCCGCCAGCAGGGGGCGATAGTGACACAGCGCCTTGGTTAAACGTGTTCAGAAAGATGGAGCACTGGCACCTTTAAATACATTTTACTTTTTTTTTTTTCAGATTATTCAGCCTGCCTCTTGTTGTGGCTGAAAAATACTGAATGTTCTGAACTGAATCTGGAGAGCAAAGGACTAAAGTTCTGCTACAGGTGCAACAAAACCAAATGTAATTTATTTCTAACAAGTACGAAGTTATATCTGGCACAAATCCGGATATTCTGTCCACACATGGATAGAACAAAATATGTGATAATGTTATCACAAAATAAAATCCAGTCAGGTTTACATTTATTTTACCTCTAAAAAGGTTTTATTTTTTGATAGCCCTTTAATAAAAAAAAAAAAAAAAACCAGAATATTTTAACAATTTCATCTTAAATGAATACATTTATCAATCGATTTGCTAATTGATCAAGCTGGAAGCAAAAACTTACAATAAACTCTAATTTCCCCTGGTTTTTGAATGCGTCTTCAAGGTAAGGTACTTTTATTTATGTAACACATTTTCAGCAACAAGGGAATTCAAAGTGCTTTAGTTTTTGTAATATAAAAAAACATTCAGCACATTCAGTGCAAAAGTATTTGCCGCCTTACAGATTTTATTTATTTATTTTTTTCAAAGTTAAAGCTTTTTTGGCCACATGCAAAGGTTTCAGGTGATCAATCAAATCTTTAACAGACAAAGCTATCCTGAGTAAATACAACAGTCAGTTTTCATATGAGAATTTATTACACTAAAGGAAAATCGATGTCAAAGTCCATTTGGGTCAATGTGAAAACATAACTACCCTCTCAAACAAAATAAACTGCAGCAACGTCTACCTTCATTGGCACAAGTTGATATCGGCCAGTTGATACCTGATATCGGCCAGTTGATATCTGATATCGGCCAGTTGATGCCTGATATCGGCCAGTTGATATCTGATATCGGCCAGTTGATATCTGATATCGGCCAGTTGATGCCTGATATCGGCCAGTTGATGCCTGATATCGGCCAGTTGATGCCTGATATCGGCCAGTTGATACCTGATATCGGCCAGTTGATACCTGATATCGGTCAGGTATCAGGTATCAAGGAATCGTTTGGTATAGCAAAACGATTCCTTAAGTGAGTAGATTATTTTGTTTGAAGCCTTGACAGGCTGACTGACGTTAAATGTGTTTTGAAATAATGCCACATTCAATCATTTTGGGCGCTTTAGATCAACAGTTTTACATGCATTGACTTCACAAAGCCTCAGAACCTGAAACGGGAATATTTAGGTCAATTATTACTCTTTTGCAGATTCTTGGTCGTGGAGAAAGTTTTCTTTGGTGCAAATCCTGTCAAAATTACGCTCTTAACAGTCAATAAAGCAAATGGCAAAATGTCAATAAGTGAATAGAGTTGTGAGACATTTAAACTCTCGATTTAAGACAGACACTATTTAAGGAACCTAATTAAATCTTCCATGTTTTATCCATTTGTTGTTGACTTGAAATTCTATTGTCTGGTTAGCATGATGCTAACCAGGTTAGCAAAATGTCTGGTTAGCATCACGGTAACCAGTCAAATTACCTGTTTTACAAAATCATGCTTTGAAATATTAATCCATCAAACACGCTAATGAGACAGAAGCTTCCATGGATGTAACGATATAACATGTCTTCACCATGTTAAAGCAGTTTAAACATTAAAGACTGAGAATATTTCCTCTCTGGGCCTCCTCACCTTAAGCATCCTAACTCCTTTCACAGCTTTGTTAAATAAACACACAAAAGATGAGAAAAAAAAGGATTAAAGTAAAGCGGGTTGGGGAATAAAATCAGAAGGCAAAAGAAGAAGACAAGCTCTTGAAATGAATAAATGAGGTTAAATAAAATTGCTGTAGGAGTTTCTTATTCCTTGTCTGCAGAATAATTAAAAAATTGAAAAAAAAAAAGCAAACAAGCGATACAAACATGTTCAACGTGTGCCTCTGTGCTTTATTGGAGGCTCTGGCTGTATTTCTTTAGCAGCAGCTTCCAGCTCTGATGCTCTGTTGGGTCTGCTGTCTCTCATCTTCCTTTTGGCAATCCTCCATAGATCCTCCATGGTGTCCAGGTCACGGCGGCTTGGTGGCCAGTCCAGCACAGAAATGCTGTGGTTACTGAACAAGCATTTGGCACCAGTGGCAGTGTGGACAGGTGCTGAGTCTTGTTGGAAAATAACAATCAGCATTTCCATAAATCCTGTCAGCAGTCGGACTCATTGAGTACGCTACGGTTTTCTAGCAGATTGCTGTCTTTGGACCTTGTGAAACCGGACGTTGCCACTGGCGCAATCCACGAAGAAGAAGAAGACAACAGGAAGCAGTTGGAGGACGGAGGCATGATGTTTTTTTAATGATTTATCGGGTGAACAAACTTATTGGCGTGTGATTTTAATTGTGTTTCTTATTTGTTGGAAATACCGCACTTGCGAAATTGTATTGTTACAACATTAGCAGAATATTGACAAAGTTTTGCGAACATGGCCACAATGTGTCACTTTTTTTATAAAACCAGATCAGTTTTTGTTGGCCTCATGAAATCTTATAATTTTACAAGGAATATTTGTGACTTCTAATAAGCTATCAGCCATAATAAATAATAATGATAATAATACAAGGTTGAGAGAGACGCTGTAGGAGTGTTGTTTTCTGCACTAACTTACTGATTTAAAATAACTTTTCACTATTACTGTAATTATTCAGATGCACCTTCCAGATACACCTTTTATTGTTTCTCTCCGGCTGGTGAAATATGTTATTTAGAAATTCTCTTTTAAAGTTCTCAGCTGAAAATAGAAAAAAATAAATGTTGGGGAACTGTACAAAGGGTAGGCACTCTAATGCACCTTTTGAGGCAAAAAGCAACCTTTCTGTCTAACTAGAATACTAATTGGTTTCTTAAAAGAAGGACCAGGAAATTCTGCGAATCTGCAAATTTAATCAGACTACAAACTGCAAAGAAAGGATCAAAATTATGGTCAAAGCAAAACCAGATATTCACATCCTGTGCACGAAACAAAAAAGAAAAACAACAGATAGCCCTTTTATTTCTTAATGTCAGACATTAGGTCAATTAGGATTACCAAAAGTATTTTTATTTGCTCAATCAATCAATCAAGTTGATTATTATAGCACATTTGAGCAAAAAGGCAGTTCAAAATGCTTTACATCATAAAAACACAAAGTCATTAAAAACGCCAGCGATTGAGAAAACCAATAACATTCAACACCACACTAATGAGAGTATTCCTTTAAGAAATATTGGCATTTTTGGATGATGATGTCATGCCTTTGTAAGCTTCTGATAGGTTATTTTACAGCTTGCGAGTTGAATGGAGGCATACCTTTATGAATATATTTTAAGACAACCAACACCATGAATACACCTTGTCCTTGGGGGATTTAATGAAGCCAATGGTGGCCCTTGTGTTCATCTGTGGGTACAATTTCCATATTCCTGAACGTATCGCAACTAGAAGCAAGAATCATTGGCACGGGAATGTCTAGGCTGCACATCGTTCAGAAAGGAAACAGGTTCTGTTCTCCAGAGAAGAACGTATTAAACCCCAGAACAAGAGGACTGTTTAAAGATACCGACCGAAATGGTTGTCCCTGATCATTGTTACATTTGGGGGAAAAGGATGGACTCTTGCACAGCTGAGGTCACTATCCCACTTGTAAAATGGTGGCACAATGATCTGTGGGTGTTTAACTCCAGGAGAAAAATTGATGGTATCATGAGGAAAGAACATTACGTTGAAGCAACGTTTCAAGTTAAAACTCGGGCTTAAATGGGTCTCCTAATGGGCAGTGGCTGTAATTATATGACATTAATTGCAAAGTTGAGTAAAGATACCAAAGGCAATGTTTTTGGGTGGCTGTCACAAAGCCCTGATTTCAGGTTCAATAAAAAGAATTACAAACAGAGCTGAGAAAGTGGGTAAGAAAGTCTACAAACCTGAGTCCAGTTACACCAGTTCTGTTAGAGGGAATGGACCAAAACTCCAGAAACTCTTTCAATGAGCTTGTGGAAGGATAGCTCTAAAATGCTGCACATTGTAAAAAGTATTTCTACCAACTACTAGGGAAATATATGGAATATTGACAATAAATATGACTGAGTCATGTAGCCTTGAACATTTTCTACACAGTCTTCATTTGATCTCATCTTCGTGTCTATCATATCCAAACAACTCACTCAGCCACTACTGTGTCTGCTGTTAACAATGCCGAAGTCTGCCGCCCAGCAAAGATGATGGAAATGTTTCACCACATTACCCACAGCAGATAGAAGGCTCTTTTATAAAGGGGTGTCAGATGCTTTTTGTTGTCATGCCAGTGCTTTATAAAAGATATACTCCCTTGGTGGGGAAGACACTTTAAGCAATAAGTCAACGTGTTTCTTTGTGTCAGTAAAACCTAATAAATCATTGTTTTCATTAGTTCTGCTCACATGACGCCTGAACAGATGGTGCAGCAGTCTGCCTCACTCAGAGCTATAATAAAAGTTTGATTAGCTCCAGCAAAGTCTCTGTGAGGATCCTCTCTTACCTGTCGTGAGGTTTTTAGAATTCATCCCTGTGCTCTTTTATTTCGGACTTTTTTATTTTATTTTATTGTTGAACACAACCTTGGCTGTCATTTATTGCTTTGGGAACAAAGATTTGATTCTTTGTGGATTTGTGCTTATGTCTATGTCGTTAACTCAAAGAGTCTGACAGGTGGTTAATATGTTCGATGGATATATTTCCAAGATGTTTTGTGATTTACCAATGAACGTGTTGGTCTATTTCAAGTCCCAGTTCCCTTGGAAACTCCAGTTCTTTGCTTTCATGCCAATGTGTTGATGTCATGTTTCTCTTTCTTAATTAGTTTTCAGCACGTCTTCATAGAACAAAGAATGTCTCCTGTCTCCTTTATAATACGTTACCTTTCCCTTAAAGAAAAGGCCGTCAACACGCAATGTGTTTCATTTATCATAAAAAAAATAAATAAATAACTCTTGAGATATCAAACAGAACAACCTTCAAGACAGACATCTTTTGAAAATTACATCAAATACTGAGATGGAAGTAAAGCACTCCCAATAAATGATCTTAACACATCTATTTTTTATTTGGTTCACTTGCTTGAAGCAGGCAGATTTTTTTTTTGTGTAATTTCCCGTCAAACTTTCCATTTATTTACATTTACGAAAAATTGTAAGGGTGTAACATCCACCTCTCGATCCGGGCAGGTCACCAGTCTGTCGCAGGGCAACACAGAGACAAACAGGACAAACAACCATGATGCACACACACACACACTCACACCTAGGGACAATTTAGAGAGACCAATTAACCTGACAGTCATGTTTTTGGACTGTGGGAGGAAGCCGGAGTACCCAGAGAGAAGCCACCATGCACAGGGAGAACATGCAGAAAGACCCCTTGCCGGGAATCGAACCCAGAACCTTCTTGTTGCAAGGCAACAGTGCTACCAACTGTGCCACTTTGCAGCCCACAAGGTTTCATCATAAATCTAAATTTAACATAAAAAACCCCTTTATCTGTTTTTTAAAATGGTCTGTTAAGCAGCCCTTCAGTTTAGAGGACAGTAAGCAGCTAACAATTAGCTGTTAGCTAGCAGCTAACAATTAGCTTGTTGCAGTATTCTCATTTTATTTACATGTAGGCCATATCTTGTCTGTCACGGTTTTCTTTTTTTATACCAAGTACACAAAATGCGACAGGACAACCACTTTAAAATGAGTGGATTTGTTGGTGGCTATGTGGTGCTGTGTGAGCTAGCTTTATGAAAAGTTATTAGCCCACTCTGTCAACACAACAGGGTAACTCCTTCCACACTTCAAACTAAGAGTCTCAAATGTAACTAAAGTACTGTTGTAACACTTACTTAACCAGGCAGTATGTGTGACTTTATGCCAGATGGAGTCAATGTAGGCAAGATGTATTGTCACATTTTGATATGTGATCTTGTTGCATCCCTGGTAAATAAGACTTTTTAAAACTGGGGGCTGATATTAATAATATAATCATGATTAGCCCCTTGTTATCTTCCTTTGCATTATATCTTACAGATTTTCATGTCTTTCTTAAATAGTCATGATACAAATTGTTTTCTTAATATCTTGAGCAATGACATTATATCATTTAACTTAATTTTTAGACAACAGAAGTCAGGAGCTGAAGATCACTGTACAGTTTTAGTCACTTGAACAAAGCCTACCAGCTTTTTGTTTGGAGAAAACAAAAGCTCAACTTATTCTACGACTATTTTATGAAATGTTTTGACATGATGTTATTCTGTTCATAATTTCTGCTGTGTTGAACCCTGACTTTCTCGTTTGTCCTTCAGGCTTCTCTACCACACCAGCCCACACTGCATGTTGTTAGTCAGTCTGTCAACAAGCTTTTACTGTGGTCGACTTTTTCTCTCTCATGCAAACCTATATTAGAAATCCTTCGTCCACAAGAGCCACTATCTATTCTCTGAACATGTCCAAATAATCTCAGGCCTGTCGATCTCATTTCAGTCCTGCCTTTTCCCACATTTTTATTTCTGTGCTGAAGAACCTAACAGCTTCAAGCCCTGCCGTCTCCACCGCTGACTTTTGTGTGACTTTACATCACAGTGGGTTTCACCTTCCATTTTCCTCCGTCTCCTGTCTCTGTCTCCACCTGCACTCTCAACTTTCTCCATTTGAAGGATAATCCCAGGTATTTAAACTCATCCCCTCTTCATTACCTCTCCTCCTCGCAGCTCCATTCTTCCTCCTGTCTTCCTCTCAGTCTTGCTTCTTTTAACCTTCGTTCCCCTTTTTCTCAAGGGCATGCGTTCATTTGTCTAGACTCTCTTTCGCCTGCTGACCCTCTCATTACAGATCACGAGGTCATCTGCAAACATGGAGGATCCTCCCCGATTTAATCTGCCGTGCTGTCCGTCGACATGCCAGTGAGTGAGAAATGAACTTTCACGACTGTTTGGTTTCGCTTATCTTAACATCTTGACAGCAACATTTTAAACTTTGTTTTGTTGTTCTTCAAAAAAGAAACTTTTCAATTGGGAATTTGTAAGTGTCTCTCTCTATGAGGTATTAATTAGTGACTTAGGACTAATTAATACCTCATTAATTAGGTATTAATTAGTGCCTAATATCGTTTAACTTAATTTTAAGTGATAAAATTAAGTTTATCATTTAAAATAATTTTTTTTAATGATAAACTTTATTATTTAAAATAAATGATAATAAAAATTGATTTTAAGTTGATCAAACTTAAAATCAATTTTAAGTTTGATTTTTAACTTAAAATCAAACTTAAAATTTCATTTTAAGTTAAATCAAATTTAACTTAAAATAGAAACAATAACATTTCTTTTAAAAAAAAGCAATTATTACTTACCATATTTGTGATTTAAAGGCTGAAACATACGTTCCACCGCACGACAAATCCCAGCCAACAGAATCCATGTAAAAATCATAATCAAACAATGGGATAAATTTATGGTCCAATTTTATCATAATTTTGTGGAGAACGACGTAAAAAAAATAAAAGAAAAAGAGAAAGGCTTCTCCCCTGAACATAGCCTGGTGTAATTATCACTCCTGTTGGTTTAGTACAAACATCGAGCAGGCCGGCTTTAGCTAAAAACGCTGATGGTTCAATTAGATCAGTAAACAGTCATCATTGTTCTTAAACTGTTTGCTCAAGGGATCCCTGCTGTGTGCATAAAGGTCCACTCTGCAGCAGCTGCAGCGTGACGACCGCCAGTGCAAACAGCAGGATATTCTTTGTTCTTATCGAGGAGGACAGATGTGCGTAATTTATGACAGTGCTGGGGTCTTACAGTGTCATATTATGTTGAGTTTAGCAAAAAACAAAGACCCCCCCTACATGTAATTATCTACGACAGCTATCACATCTGTTTATGTAGGTATATAAAGAGGTGGCTACACATTTCTTACGTCAATAGTGCAATATTTTTTCCCATATTTGGTTTTTTGTACCTGGAAAAGGTTTAATTCAAGGTATCATTCTTTCCCATTCTTCGCAGGAACCCTGTACATATAAATGCATCTCATGTGCTTATCGGGGCTTTAGGGAAAAAAGATTAAATCTAAGACCTTGATCTAGAAGGGCTTATGCCGCATGTAAGCAGGCAATGAGATGTTTAGCTCCTCTGACTGCCTCGTTAACTAAGCACCACCGGGGAGAACACCTAGGTGTTGAACCGCCAGGAAGGAGCCTCGAGTCAAAATAGGGAAATGGAAATGACCTTCTGGGTAATAACACGCAGTGTTCGGTAAAGGTCAGGGGCAGAGAGGGAAGAAAGTGGAAAGCGGGGGGAGGGATGGTGATGGGGGGCGAAAGCCATCGGTAAAAGGCTCCGAAGATTGTGGATTACACCACGAGAGGAGCAGAAAAGGCGGCGGGGTTGCAAGGAGAGTCCGCGAAGCCGTCCGTGGGTGGAAGCAGATTATAAAGAGGCAGACAGCAGATAAGAGACAGAACAACAAGACCACGTCAATGGGTAACTTCAGAATTCTATTAGTGGACAGCGACAGCGATGGGCAACAACGTACGTGAAGAAAACAGACAAATTGCAGAAAAAAATCGATAAACGTGTGCCAGGGAGACAAACAGCGAAGGAAAAACTAAACTGTTGTGGGTAATCAAAGTAGAAAAACGTTACTTTCACACTTTAGTGGCTCACACTTTTTTTTTCTAAGGAAGTACCACATACTCGCATCTACGCTTAAACAATGGGGGAAATGTGAGAAGCCGACAGGGCAGAAACTTTGTCACCTTACAAGGCTTTTCTTTACTTAGCCATGAAAATCGTCTAAACATGAATCTTTCATTCAGTTCATCCTCTCTATAGGGTTTTGGTTTCCATTAGATCACCTGGCCAGTAAGGTGGTTTTTTTCTCTTTTGATTTGGCCTGTTGAAAAGGAAAATAAATGTTAAACCTTAGCTGCTAATTTTCACAATGTTCTTTGTGTTGTTTCTTTCAGTTTTTCTTTTTAACCGAGTGGCTCTTTGCCATTACGGGGGCTCTGAGCTGCATAACGCAATAATTCGGATCAAGCAAATAAATGGAAGATAATTACCTAAGCATTGAACTCTTTTGCTGTCCAATGCCGGAAGAAAATGTTAACCTTGATAAACTAAAGAAGATATGATAGAAGACGAGAGTTTGTTCTGCCAGGTGAAGACAACTGGAAATCTTTTTAAAGATTTTCTTCTAAATTTCAAAATCAACTTGCTAAAGACCGACTCCAAGGCAGGAGTTAAAACTCAGGTCAACTTTACCGTGTTTTTTAGTAACTGCGCTTCTGTAAGTTTCCTTTTCTAATACAGCGACACCAGTACGATGTTCAGTGTTAATTGGTGACATGATTGAAGACTTTTTACGATTATTGCTTCATAATGATGTGGC
Organism: Alfaro cultratus; assembly: GCA_903066825.1. Taxonomy (NCBI): domain Eukaryota; kingdom Metazoa; phylum Chordata; class Actinopteri; order Cyprinodontiformes; family Poeciliidae; genus Alfaro; species Alfaro cultratus. The sequence continues at coordinate 8,454 of CAEFZX010005792.1, read as the reverse complement.
AAAGTAGGCCAAACATTCAGAATATGAAGGACGATACGCATTTAGATTTAATGTTTCAAAATGACAGTCACAATTATAAACACAAGATCTAAAACAAACTAAATAAATAAAGTGGCATAATGTGAACTTTTGTGAATAACTCTGGATCGATACAAAAGCTGTTTAATGTTTCTTATCTTCAATTTTTACCATATTTGTTATTTTTGTTGAGTATTTGTTTGTCTTGTATGTATAATAAATCTTGTCTTTTATGTGTCACTGGTAAAAATGTATCCAAATTATGAGGTCAAATAAGAAAAAAAACAAAACAATTGAAATGGCATCCGTTGTTCTCATTTTGGTTGGGTTCATGTGTGCAATTTGTCTCATGATATGGCAAATATAATATATTCTGACAATTTACACACAATCTTTTGAATGTTTAGTAAATCTAAGTTGAAACTTTGCTGTTAATTTTTTACTAATTGATTTTTTCCCCCCATTATTTCGACTAAGGAGGTCATTTTTGTTCTGGGTTTGTCCTCCTTCAACATAACTTTACATGGCCGTCTGACAGCCTTCTATTTAACGCATTCATTCGCGTTACATTCCTGTAGAACTCAAATTAAAGTCGCAATAATATGAACGTCAGCAGGTCTTAATAACATGCTGTTGACATGTGGCAGTGGGTCGGCCCGGTTGATTTAAAACAGCGGACCAGTGCTTCTGCATGTTTTGGCCCATTAACTACAAATTGCCTGAACTTTGCACAGCGGTGAACCGTTTTCCAAAGCAAAGCTTGTGGTTCCAGATTGACTTGTTCAATATTAAATGCTCATTAATTTTAAGATGACTTGGAATATTTCACCAAAGATCTGAACATAGTGTGGCAAGCTTCTTTATTTTTATTTTGTAAAGCGATATAATATGGAAATGCTATAGTGACGATTAAATAAATTTACAAGGCCGTTATATTTAAAGCTCAAATTTATTCCCGTACGAACTCAACAGCTCAGAGTTTACTCTGTTCATTCAGCAATTTGGAGACAGAGCGATGCAAACAGAGAACTCAGAAAGTCAAGTCATTGTGTTTATGCATTATTTTATCCTGTGTTGAGGTCAGAGGTCATCACCATAATGACTCAGACTCAACACAAAGTAGTGAACAACATAGTGCCTAACAATCACAACCAGAAGTTTGGAGATTGGCAGAATTGCATTCAGTCTAGGTTTCAGTCAAGACTAATCAGATCAAATGTAGTTAGCTGCAAAGTTAATGAAAATTTATTCGATCCAAAAACTCTCAATTGCACCTTTTTAAATTTTTTTTTAGCTCTTCAGTGATCTTATTGTCTCCTCAGCAGGACGGAGCAGCTATTACCGCCCCGTCGTTCTGATGAATTAGTAGAACCAGACTGGTTGCTTTAAAAGGGGATTGATGTTTGAAATCATCATATTTTCTTTCCCACCCGACTGTGGGTTCTAGCTCCAAGGAAATCTGGGCTGTAATCACCGTTTGCTTCAAAAGCACATCAAAGGCGTCATCGGGAACTTCAAGGAGAAAGGTTTCAGCTGCTTTGAAGCACGAGGATTCCCGAGAAACTCCCGCGAGAGCCCGGACCAAACACCTAAAGTCCCTGAGAATGAGCAGCGCGGCGCTCGGTGACACACGCAGAGCCCTGTTCATCAGTTATTACAGCTCAGATGAAGCAGCGTTCAACACGGATAAAAAGCTTTTTCAACTATGGGCTCATCTTAAGCAATAATTTGTTTGATTTGAATTTTTTTAATTTATTTTTGCTTGCAGAGAAAATGTTGGGACTAAAGAGCATCCTCTCTCCAAGAAGACATCATAGAGTAACTGAAAGTTACACATTGAGATAAAGTTATTTTCTCTCATTAATCTTATCCAGAGAATATTGAAGTACATGAATCTAAGAGATTTTGTCCTTTGAATACCTGAATTTCTTCTCACCATGGAGAATGGCTCACTGTAAGCAACTATTTTATTTTGAGCGTGTTTCATCATCTGCTAACATACAAGAACATTTTAAATAAAAGCCTGCATTCTTTTGTTCATTTTTGCACCTTGGGGCTTATCTAGATATTTTCTGCAAATTAAAACAGAATGTTTGACCAGCTGATACAATTATGCTAATTGCTATTTGGGCTTTTACTTATTTAAGCCTCTTTGTTACATACACTGCAGTGCGTTGCAAAGGAAGTGTTTTCGTTACAGTTTCGCAAAATGCACAAATTTCAAAACCACCTCAAAAACTTTTCTCAAAAAACTCAAGTTTTTTTCTCTCAAATTGCCATGTTTCCATTAGGCAAATTTATTTTTGTCATTCCAATTTTGTGCATTGTTGACAGTCTAGCATTCCCATATTAGCACTTTTAGTGCAGCCAGATCCCAATACACAACAATTACCTTTACAACTTTCACAAAAACTGTCATTTAGGCATTGATAGCTGATTTCTTTACACATTGTAGACATGATTAAGTATTCCTAAGTCACTCTGAATTTCATGACTCCCCCTGGCTCCTGCAAAAAGAAAAAAGGTCAACTTGGAATTGAAATTAAGGCAGATTCATATGTTTGTGAAAATCCGTCAGAACCTGCTCGAGTATGCTCACCGCAGTGTGGGTCCTGACTGGCACTAGCACATGTAAATTCTGCTGAGCCGAGAGAATGCCAGCATAATTACTTCAAAAAGGAGGTGCTCAGTGATCCGGAGGTTATTAGCATGTCGACTGTGAGTCCTCCCCGTCGCTACAGCAGCTGAATTTTAGTCACACGGAGAAGTTTTAAGGCTCACCAGAGTTTGTGGTTTTACCTGATTGGGTGCCGATGTCAGCACTGTTCGTCCTTTGGGTCTGACACTAAAAGCTCGACGTGTAATCGCCGGAGGCTGCTCCATGTCTTGGGATTTGTTCAGTACTGTTGTCCTTTTTCCGTGCCAGGAAGAAAAAAAAAAGTCCACCAATTCCAAATCAGCCATGGTTCATTCAGGAAGCAAAGAGACGCTCTTGATGTTTCTGCACTCGATGAGACGACATTGATGTCTCCTTGAGATGAGAGTTCATCTTACATGGTTCTTGTACACTTGACAACTGTCAGTGTTTGACATCGCTGCTTCAGACAGGATGTGGGGGTGAATATAAACTTCAGCAGAAAAGTGAAGGTTTTTTTTTTTCTTTCAGAAAAGCTTCAGTCTATATTACATGTATGACAGTAAGTCGACCTCTGTCAGGGTGATTCACAAGATGTCTACTCCAAATCCATCCGTTCTCTGTCTATTCAAACAGGGTCCAGAAGGTGGCGTCCATCTCTGGCGGTCATCGGGCGAGAGGCAGTTCACATCCTGCAAAGGGTTATCACACAACAACATGGAGACGGATGACAGAGTGTTAGGCGTTACGGCCATTGTAGAAAATAAAAAAAAGAAAATAATAGTAAATTTCTGCCAAAAAATAAGGAAATTTCAGTTTGAAAATTCAAAATTTTGCTAGAAAACTCTGAAATTTTGAGATTGTTCAACATTTTCTAGAAATTTCTGAGTTTCAAAAGTCAAAAATCAATTTCTGAAATTCAGAATTTTTTTCAAGAAAATTTCTGAGATTAATGTAAAAGTTTCAGTATTTTCTAGCAAATTTCTGAGATTAATTTACTCCTTTTTTCTGTCTACAATGTGTCCTAATACGCTGTCGTATGTATGACCCGTTTTTACTTGGAAATGTGGCTTGACTTGGCTCAACTCTGCTATTCAAAATTCAGGTGAATTTCCATTGCAATTTAGTAACACCTCTAGTGCCCAGTGTGGTTGCATATAAAAAGTATATGTATGACAGTAAGTATATGTATGACAGAGATACATGTCGCCTGAAGTCTACATTTATCTCTCTTTGGTTTGTTCACATTTAAGATAAGAAGATTGTTTCCCACACTATGCCACAAAGTCTTCCCTCAGCCCTCTATACTCAATGTCTTGTCCGACTTTGATTCCTGGCAGAGTTGTTGGAGTATTTCCGTTCATGAAAGATTCCATTTCCCTTCGGCATTATGAACGTTTCTCTGAATTTTGTTGAATTTGAACTGACTGCGGCTATGTACTCTCAGGTCTTGGTGTTATGTGAAACACGGACCTTCTGTTGTTCAGACAGAAACACAACAAGATGTCAACCAGCCTGAGCGGCTCCAGGTCTGTCATGCTTCATGTTAGGTTGCACCGCGGAGAGGCTCATCAAGTCAAACAAACCCTAAGGCCACATGTTGGTGCAGATTCTCAGCCTGCCAGGTAATCCTAGTTGCTTAAATACAAGGCAGCTAAATCTCTCGTCTTGATCCTTGAGGGTTTTTCAACTCCCATGAAAAGATTCTTTAGTTTTAATCAATTCAGGGGATTGCATGGACTTTTTGGGGGGATGATTCTCCTTCAGACAAGAGAGATTCTGTTTACAGCTCTCTTAGTGGAGCCTAATAGATTTATTTTTTTACATTTTATTTATTTTCTTGGAAGGCACTCCGTGGTAATGACTAAATACCATGAAGACAAAGGCTAGCCAGTTCACAGCAGGTTGCGGAGAACCTCTAGATACATGAGGATGATTGACAGCACTAGGACCCTCCTCCTGACTCTGATTGGTTGTTTCTGACAGAGCAATGTATTTGCTCAATTGAAGGCTGGACTGTAGGGAGAAGGCAGAGGAGCTTGATTATTTTTTTTCACAGATTATTTGTCTTATACTGTCATGACATAGTGATAAATTCAATAAATATGTACAAAACAAAAGCTGCATACTGCGGCTTTAAAGAAATTATCATCTAGACGTAAGATACAAGCAACTCACAACCCCAAATAAGTCAGTTATCCCTTTTAAGAGTGAAATGCTACTGCTGATGCCTTTGGTTGTTTCTTTCGCACCTTCATTTATTTATTGTCAAACGCTCTGTACCTTCAGCATGTGCTGATGATTCTTCATAAAGCAGATTCAAAAACAAGATTTAAAATTAACAAACCAACGCGTGGGCCCGACTCATCAAGCATTCTTGGGAGACTTCCAGCTGCCTTATCAAGTTCTGAATCTGATTAATGAATTTTTTAATAAAAAAACCTCCTCGCGCTTTGATGTCTCATCAAACAAAAAACCCTCTCCCATATCATTACTCCAGAAATAAAGCGAGTTGGACAGCAAAGGTGAACAGAAGGCTCTTATTCTCCCATTAAAGCTAGATTAAAAAACCCCAAAAAAACCCACGTAGGTAGAGTGGAGGTGACCTCGCCTGGAGCCAAATGATCTGTGAGTGTCCCCGGCAGCGGCTCGCTACCCTGCGGAGAGCGAGAGCTGCGCCTCAGCCGTCGTTTCGCTTTATAAATGTTCAAACCGAGACACTGAGCACAACAGAAAGTAATGGGGGAAGCTTCGACTGAGCACCGTTGTTTTCACACTTTCTACTCTTTCCAGTAATAGGAGTACCTCAAAATGAGAGGGGAGGTTTTAAAAGAGCCTTAAGCAGCAGTTGATCATCTCTAGATGTACCAGCAATGTGGCATGTGCAGCTAAACATGATATGACAACCACAGACCTCAACCCGATCCACTTTTGTAACTTCCAATACTGATACAGATGTCTGAGATTTAGTATCGGTTGATTCCCATCCGATACAGAAAAACAGAGCTGGATTGACTTAAAACGTTTGTTTCTATTAAACAGAGGCATAAATGTCATGAAATATTCTTGCAGTATTGGGACCGATATGTACGACTTAATAATTTCAGAACAAAATCCAATTGAGAATCTGCGAAAACATTTAAGAGTTGATGCTCACAGAGTGTCATCCATCCAGTCTGACCGAACTTGAGCTATTTCAGAAAGAACTGTTGATTTCCAAGACAAAATGCCAATAAAACACATCAGGGTCGGTACTACGACAAAATGTGAAACACCGTTTACTGTTAGGTTTAGATTTATTTACATCAGCATGACAAAATAATAAGGTGAAATTTGAGTTGTAGCCCTAACATCTGACGCGCATATATATATAAAAAGCAAGAATATTCTCCTCCTTGTGTCTGGAAGTGTTTCTTTCCGCTTCCTTTATAAAGTGGAGAGCTGTTGGCGCGAGATAAGCAGACATTAAACAGGAGAGTAATGATTCCCCTCCTTCTTCAATCTCAGATGTTCCTTTTCTTTTATGGGTGACCCTCATAAACGCCTCTGCTGCCCAGGAATCTCTGAGTCAGTTAAATCCAGCGCATATAGATTTTTAAAAAAAATTTTTTTATTGTTATTATGAGAAGTCTGTCATCCTTATCATGCTGTAGCTCTCTGGGACAGGAGGGATTCCGGTTGAAGGAAGCGAACGCCGCTTTTAGATAACGTGTACGTCAACCAGATTAGCTGCTTTAACCCCATCTTCTACTTTTTTTTTCTCAAGAAGGCCTTTTGGATATTTCCTTCCTCAACATGTCCCCTTTCTAGAGATATGCTACATTATTTCCCTATGACTTGTTTGGAAAGTTGATAAGGAACCTGGATAAACTTGCTTATTCCAAAGAAGCCATTATTAGACTTTATTTGGGAATTATTATTTCTCTTGCTTATTTTGACCTTTCCGTACTTTCCAGTTTGTAACTCAGTCACATTCGCCTTGCCGTAATGCCAGCCCAAATGAGGATCTAACCGAGAATCGCTTGACTTCCAAGAGAAAATTTAACATTTAGCATGCGCGTTGCCTCTGCCGTCAAAAAGAAAAAGAAAAAAAGAACCACACTGTTGTAGGAAGCTTAAATTAAAAATAAATAGTCTGACCTTATACTAAAAGGTCTTGCAATTAATTCCTCTTACCTTTGATTAATAATTCCTTTCACATTGTTCATAAAGTTAATGCAAATTTCACCACAGGCTTGGATGTAAAATGGTAAACGATCCAAAGGCGTCTTTTAACCTCTGCTGTCTCCTAAAGAATTTGTTTCCAATGGGGGTTTTTCATTAACACATCCATTCAGTCTGTGGTGCAGCACTTTTACAAAGTGGCACGCTGATTAGCACATCGGGGCTCATGCTGTTTACATCCGTCTGTAGGAAAATAAGGAGTGAGAGTGTCCTCTGGTCAGATCAGACCCCAAATGAGGTTTTTGACTTGTGCAACCGGTGTATACTATTAGTGTTCTTCACTGATAACCTAGCCTTATACAGTCGGTTAACCTTGATGGGTTCTGCTTTGTGTTCAGTTGAAGAAGGGAGTCAGACCACAGGAGTTGCTGGTTGTTCTTTAATGCAGGTTTCTGGCAGAGGCCTGCACAGATAGAAATAAAAATGCCCTTTAACATGCAGCTCTTCCATTCACAGGAGTCTGAATTCCCCTAGCAGATAAGCACATGGAGAAACCCGGTGACTAACTAATAACAATATCTGCTCTAACATTTAAGAAAAATGTTCTTAACTTGTCAAAAAGAAAACTCCTCTCTATGTATTAAAACAAATAAACATTCATAGCTGCATGTAATTCTTATATATATTTCATAAAATATATAAAATAATATTTTATTTAAAATGTGAGCTTAACCAAAAGCAAAGAAAATTTCCTACCTCTTCTCAGGCAGCCTAGTAGTGCAGTACTGATGTCATAAGACGCTCTCTTAAAGTGACAGTTCAGGTTCTAGTGCTTATCAAAATAAGTAAAATAATAAAGTTCTTAAAATATAACATAAAAGAAAACAGCATTCTTCAGTGTTAATCAGGATTCGGTGAAATTTCAAACATTATAATAATAAAAAATAAAAGCACATTTTCTAAAGTTGTTACACTCGCATAAAAATTCATACGTAAGGTGAAAATAATAATAATAATAAAAATAAAAAAGAATTAAGCGGCAAGCGTCGTCTGCCGGCCCTCGCAGCTCAGCGTCGCTCCGGCCTATTGGCCACCGCGCCCGTCCGCCAGGCGGTACGCATCGATGCGTTCTTGTGCAGATCGGCCGACGTAGAGAGGAGATTCTCTGTCTGATGCAAGTTATTTCTCTAAAAACTCTGCTTCTCCCTCAATCTCTTTGTCTTTGGTGGAGTAATACTGACCCATACTGGCGAATTACTGAAATAGTTTCTAAACAGTCACTGCTGATGAATGGCATAATAATAATAATAATAATAATAATAATAATAATAATAATAATAATAATAATAATAATAATAATAATAATAATAATAAATATTATGAAAATGTAACCCGGATAGTAGAAAACATAAGAGAAGTCTAAGATAATAAATAGCAAGGATACGTTCATTTATTCTATCCTTTTATTTCATTAACATTTCAAAGTTCATATAAAGTTATTAAAAATATGTTTGCATTGTTTAAAATAAGTTATCTTTACTTTTGTGGGGAATTGCCAGCGAGAATTGTATTTTCCTACAGTAGTACGGTCTGTGAAGGTAGCACGGGTGGAGGGAGGAAAGAGAGAACGAGAGCAG